>BLKR01007041.1:0-21208 GCA_011170035.1 Teleogryllus occipitalis | reverse complement strand
AAACCTTTTTTCCTTGGAAACCGAAGTAAAAATTAATAATCTTTCAAAAGAAAATTACAAATAGTCACACTCCATGAACTACTAAATAGTACACATTGAAACTATAACAGAATTATAATACAAGTTTTATTACCTAATGAGAATTTTAAAATAACTTGCCTGGTCAAAAATGATACCCACTAAAATAATTGAACCATTAATGTATACACATTTTGTGAATGTTAAATACCAATGAAATCACAAAAGTCCATGATGCTTGCAAAATTAGCAAAATGTATATTGGCATCACCTTCAAACACATGTTCATGATCTTGTTATAGAATGCAATAGCCATTTAGAATTAACAATATCCATGAATATCTGCATCGATGAACAATCACCTGTTTCAATGACCAATTTCCATCACCTGTGCCAAAACTACCTGAAAAATACAATAGTATTTGAAAATATAATTAAAGTGATAATTATTGAAAAATAAAAAAATAGAAAGTGTTTTACAGCAGGGTGTTTTGTTTTTTTTTTCCGAGGAATGCATTATTATTTTGTTCAATTATTTAGAGAACATGATAGGCTTTAGTCTCAATTTAAATATAGTAATCAAAATTCTGTACACTTATAACATATGGGAATACTACACAACAATTAATTCTACAATTCCTAATTGCCATTAATGACACTTCAAGACTATATTAAAATTATTTCAATGAATTGGCAACATAATAAATATTTTTTCTTTACATTTTAATACACATTTGCAATGCTTAATTGAGTATTAAAAACTAATCAAATAAACTTTTTTTAATAGGTACTTTTTTACTATTAAAAAATGCACAAAGGAATGCAAAATAATGAGTTTGGACGCCAAGCCCCATATCCACTTAACAACATTAGAATTTGAATTGAAAGGATTCAAACCGATTATGTAAAACGAAATAATTGTTTATCTTGTTCGACATAAGCTTTTAGAGGAATTTTACAATTTACATTAAAATAACTTTGAGCTGGATTAATTGGCCAAGTTTTGTAGGTTATAGAAATGCAGACAAACTAATCTATGTCTTTCTATTATTACAACTCATGATAGAAATATATACGTACCTAAAAGTTGCAATTCCATTCCACCATTCTCTTTTAATCTTGGTTGACAATTCTTGTTTGAATTCAAATAGGCGGTGTAAATGAAGGTATCATTTTCTTTCGAACTTTTACTTCCCATGAAATAAGATTTTCACTTCAAAGAGGTATTTTAGACTCTGTAGCCTGGCACCTATTAAAAGATATTCACCAATATCCTTTAGATTATAATCCACACTGATGCAGCACTATAAGTTTCAATACGGTACTTACCAGTGAACTCATAGTACGTTCAACGATTTGCGTTGCCAACGACGTATTTTTCTACAATAACAAATTGAAAACTTTCACGACGATGCGCTTTTCGCCACTTCGAAGAAATTTTCTTGAAAGGCCAGTCACTCTCATAGCCCTTCCAAACTGAACTGAATCAGATCGGCGGCGCGACGGTGCGGTCCAACAGCCGCTCCGCTTCCCACACACTTCCTCGTCAATCCTCAGCTGATATCAGGCCCTTATCGGCCAGCAACACGCATGCAGTAGTCGGCCAGCTTCGTTAGCAGTAGTTTTGATGCAAGGTTAATTTAACAACCGATGGTTCAAATTAGTTCTTATGTAGTGAACTTACATTTATACTTCTTTAAATCAGAATTTTTCTTAGGATGAACAGATAATATTGCGTAGCACTCAGGTTGCAGCAAGCTTTGAGGCGCGCGCGCAACTTCCTGTCCTCCCCCCCACACACACACACACTTCCAAGAGCCCGCCGAGGGCCTGGGACTGGAAGCTGATAAATATATAACGTAATTAGTCTGCCTTTCTACATTTATATTTACATGTGTAACAGCACAGACGGAAAATAATATAATTATTAAACTTCTTTCCCGTTTTGAGCAAGAATGACAGTTATGTTTTCTTTGCTTGATAAAGTCATAATTATCGCATCATGTGTATTACGTAATTGAAATAATGTGATTATATATATGTATATATACATATATATATGTGTGTATATATATATATATATATATATATATATATATATATATATATATATATATATATATATATACTAGCTGACCCGGCGAACTCTGTTCCGCCTTAACAGCCGGTCCCGTCTTCTTCTCGCGTCGCACTCACTGTGAGAAACTGTACTATCCTTGTTGCACTCGTGATAATAAAGCAATTGCAGATTTGTGTTTTTCTCTCAAACAAAGAAGAATTTTAAAAAAACGCTCTGATATTAAATAGATAATTAAAAAATCTATTACGCAGCAGAGCGTTTTTTTTTTGGAATTGATTTTTGTTTAAGAGAGAAATACAAAGCTGTAATCATAGGGACCGGCTGTTAAAGGCAATAAATAAGCAGATTTTGAATTTATTAAGTTAAATTGTTTATTAGAAAATACAAATAAAAAAATTAAGTAGATTAATCATTCATTATTGTTCCTGTATTTTGGTGCATAGGTTGCACTCTTCAGTTAAGTACCTTCACGCGAAAACATGCAAAATCACGCGAAAACGTGCGAAAACGTGCGTTCTCACACAGGAACGCTGTCGAACGGGATAACCAGTATCCTATGTCCGTCTCCTGGCTCTAAGCTTCCTGCTCACCAATTTTCAGCCAAATCGGTACAGCCGTTCTTGAGTTATAAATAGTGTAACTAACACGACTTTCTTTTATATATATAGATATGTATATATATATATGTATATATATATGTATATATATGTATATATATGTATATATATATGTATATATATATGTATATATATATATATATATATATATATATGTGTGTGTGTGTGTGTGTGTGTGTGTGTGTTTAACAGATGTTGAATGTTTTTCAATGTATATTTTCTTCAATACGGAATTAATCTGACAAGGTACCTGGCTGCTGTGGCCAGCTAGTGCTTTGCAACATGATTAGGCTTGATAAGGCCAACAGGTCCGTTTATGAAGCAACATCAACCTCTCAGAAATCACGGGCCGGTTGGTCCATCAAGGTTGGTCTATCAAGGTCAGCAATCTTAGATGCTGTTGAAACTAGGAAAGGGAGTAAAGCAACAAGGTATCTGTTTTGCATACGAAGGTTTTGTGTAACTATTGAAATCTTGTTGGCAATTATGGTATCCTTTTTTTCAGTGTAGAAACCGACCAAGAGTATGTAGTCCTTTCTCTTGTAACAAGTAGTGTCAGTCTTAAAAAAAGAAACACACGATGCACCTTACAACTTAACCTTTATACGAGTAACGATGTGATACCATCCTGTGACACGGTCTTCCAGAACACTGTCCCATGTAGGAACGCAGAAAACTACGTAAGCTGAAGTTAATTGAGAAAATTACCGACGATGATTTTCCGTTTATAAAAACAACAAAAGAAACGTGGTTTACTTTTAGATAAGTTGGCATTTGGCTTTCCAATTTGCAAGTAATTATGCTCCCTGTGAAAAAATAGAAGTGACAACAGTTACTGAGGCATACTGAATATATTTCTTTTTCAAACCGAAATGATAGCATGCTGGGTGACAACGGTGGCAGAGTATTGTTGCGGTATCGTCACAGTACAGGGACGCGATCTTCCTGCAGGAATCTCCATATCCTACCATGGAACTTCTGTCACAAGGATTTATCTACTGTTCGTAAAAGAGTTTTATTCATAAATATCTTAAATCAGTAGTGGAGAAAGTTTTCATCTCTGGTACATCGTTAATTTATTTAAAATTACGTGCAATGAAAATGGTACGAATGTCGTCAATTATAAATGTATGTATTTTAAGAAAGTGAAATGATCAAGGGGTTAGAATTAACATTTGGTGACCCTAGGAAGGAAGACTTGGAGATTTCATGTAAAAATGTTCTTAAAGGGTTCAAACAACTCTCAGATGTACGTGTCCTTTAAAAATCGTAAGACGTGAGAAGAGTGGGTCCCATAGTATTCGTTGTGGTCGTTGCGCCGATCGCTAGCAGATGTAAGTAAACGGTGCGATGGTGATGGCGGCGGATACAGAAGTTGGAGGGGAACACGAAAATAAATAATCAGAAATCTTTGAGAGGTCGAAGTCAGTAGAGCTGCTTAGCAGATCCACGAAGGTCTGGACTGTGGACTGAGGATAGTTTCTAAATGTATCCACAAGTATTGGTTTTACTGGAGCATAAATAATAAAAGTGTGTCGTTCAGAAAGAGATTTAATTTCTGGGGAAGAGTTGACTGGAGGTCAGCTGGCCCATGTCTGACGTTGGTATCGCTGACGATTGTGACGCTAAAGACATGGTAAGTGTGGTAAATGGTGGCGTGCAACAGTGCAGTGGTGGTAAACAACAGCGGTAAGTGGAGGTGGCGAGAAAGGCAGAGGCCGACGGAGGTGGAAGCGGCCGTTGTGAGACCGGTGGAGCCAGCGGCGCGGCGATACAATTACAAAGTGGTAGTAATGGCGGTAGAGGCGGTGTGGTAGTGCAAACGTGTGGGGACGGGGGGGGAGGTAATGAAGTCGGCGGATGTGGTGGCGGCTGTGTAAGGGATGGCGGCGGAGTCTTGGAAGGCTGCGGTAGCGGTGCTGTGCGTATACCGACTGCATCCCGCGGTCAAATTTTCCTAAGCCATATACCTCCCTCCCCAAACAGGCATAACCCGACAGCATCCCGTTTTGTTTTCCTCCTAAGTGAGGACTGATTTCTTCGTTTATCGTAGTCTGCTCAGTATTATATTGGTCGATTATAATTTATGTACTTGTCTCTTTTCAACAAACTTATGCACTGACAACGTGGAAAACCCCACTTAACAGTTAATAATAGAAATAAAACTTGAAACCTCCTATCACTACCATCTTCTCAACGAACACAATTCCGAAGATTGTGTTATGGTCGCCTGTGATCGAGATTTTCTCTGGACTGCTTCCGGAACATCCATTTGCGCTACTTTTGAATGCAAGATTAACAAAAATTTGTACTCCTTCCGAAAAACACTGAATGATTTTCCGAAGCAGGAAGAAGTCAAGCTCTGCCTTCTCAGATAACGAAAAGTGGAAGGAGATTTGTTGGGAAGCAGGGATGAGGGAAAACCAACCGCGGGATGCAGTCCGGAGATTTCCGCCATAGCAGTGCTGTCAGCAGTTGCATAGAGTAGTGGGGACGGCAGGAGCGACCCGCCCGGGGCTGCACTTTTAGTGGGCGGCAAAATTTCTCAATAAATAATATCTTGTAAAAATTTGAACCATTTCATTTCATATATTTATGTCGCACCTACGATTCGGATCGATTGACATGAGCACGTAAGTCCCTTCAGGGAAGTTTTAAATCCAAATACCTACGAGTAAATAAGGAGGAGGCACAATTTTACTCCGTTCCAGGCGTCTGACACCCACGCTAGGCCTCTGGCTGCCGGTGACATGAGCGGCGGGGACTGCGGCGCCACGACAGCGGCGGCGACGGAGCAGGCGTCGGCGTCGGCAAAGCAGCGCCGCCGTGTGCGCCCGTGGCGGCGGCGGCGGCGACCGCAGCGACAGGCGACGCTCTGCTGTCTCGCGAGTTCGCGGAACGCGCGTCGTCAGCGCACTCGCCGCGCACCGGCCGCATAGCAACAGGTACTCGCCGGAGCAGCCGCCGCCGCCGCTTGTACTCAGCGCAGTTCGCGCTAGTGCGCCTCCGGGAAGACGCTTTCGCTGAACTCCCGAGCGGTTTTTTATGCTTATTTATTATTCAGCCACCTTACAAGAGCATTAATCGCATTGCAGCGTACTACGTAAGCATAATACAGGGCTTGTTTTCTGGTGGAACGCGAAAGAACGCCGCTCCGGTACCTCAGAAATAATTATAAAATTGTTTTATAAATATATCTATTTCTATTAAATTAATAGAAATAGAAATAATAATTTGGGGCGCGTTCGGGAACCTACAATTTTAGAAATCAATATATATATATATATATATATATATATATATATATATATATATATATATATATATTGGATAATTAATCTTTGTTCTGGGTCCAGCTGGAACCAATGAGCCGTAAATTTTTCTTTCTTTTTTTCCATTACATTTGTACATTTTTTTCTACATCGTAGAAACTACGTAAAATTCGTAGCAAATTAATTCGATTTTTGAAATATTTCCTGAAAACTGAGTGACTGTTTATTTCTTATGTGATTTGTGAAGAGAATGTTCAAGACAGTTTCAAACTTGAAAAAATATGTGTAAATAATATTAATAAATACAATAAGAACACTTTTAATTATTCATTAACACTGTTCCTAAAAATATTAAAGTTTTATTGCTCTCGAAGCACAAAACTGCTTTCTTCGATCAGAAAAGTCAGGACCTAAAATTTATCAACTTTTCCAGCGACCTTTAATGAAGTGTGAGGAAAATATAAGTATAATGTACTCCATAACTCGTCTAGAATACAATTATGATCGCTAAATCTCAGCAAGAACTTCGTTCAAGGGTCATTTCATGAGGTGACAACATCTCGAAGAATCATCTACTTCCTCAGCAAGATGAAACATGACTTATTGCTCCTCCGCTAAGTGTTTCTCGGAAACGTTTACCTCGATGAGACTTTGAAACAGCTCAAAGACTGCACCCATTGCTTACGTAATTTTACACATGAAATCCTCTTTGCACGTATTGCAAAACAAGACTACCGAAGGAGAATGATTTTTCATAAATATATCCTAAGAGTTTCTTTTAGACATTCACTAAGACATTCTCCAGTGTTTGATGATGTTCATTCCTCAGCATGCCCTTCACTTTTCCAAGCCCGCCAACGAAACTAGATAGATCGAGGTTGTCGTGTTTGTGAAAAACGCTGAATGGAGTCATACTAGTGTTTCCTGCGTTGTATACAGTTTTCTCATATCATTAGTGATAACATTAATATCGTACCTCCCAGAAAACAGCGACGTTTTATTTTCTGATGAGTTCTCTCTTTCTAGCAACAAATTGGAATACAAAGATACCATTCAAGCAGAAATGTGGATTTTGTAAATACGGATTTTGTTTTCATTATCATTCCATTCATCTGCAGGATCTTGATATAAGTTCAATTCCGGTTACGCTGATTTGAAGCGCACAACACACAGTTGTATTTAAACAAGGAATATACTATTTTCTTTAATCATCCGAACGACCCGAATACGTCAATAAAATGCCAAAGGAAGATTAAGAATATGGGGTAATAAATTGAAACAAACTCTACGACATTCAAATAAATGTTTTACTGAAAATGGAAAGAACTATGCATTTACTGTGATGCAATGACAGTCGTGAATAACGGAGTGTTCCAATGCACTCACCCACAAGATGTAACATATTTTCTTGTTTACGATGGATCCAAAACACGAACTCACCTGCAAATAAAAAATGCATTAAAACATTGATTCAGAAACAGTACAACATTAGTAATTGTTAAGTGAGTGGAGCTACAACAGTATTTTCTGGCATTATTTCTAGTTGCACTTTCGCAACTTTCGATGGAATTCAGATAGTTCAACGAATGGCCTGCGCCATTTTCTTAAACGTCCTAACCATGGAAAAACGTAAAGAAAAAAAATTGAGCCATTTGCTGCCAAAAATGGCTCAATTTTTTTGAATTTGAGAAAATGTATTTTATAAACTGCATTTACTTCAACCAAACCTTACGAGAAATATATTCATTTAAAAAAATGTATTTGGCCTTTTTCAAGATTAGATTTCCCACAAAATATTTTTTTTTTAAGTCAAAAATATCTATCAGCAATATTGTACTTTATCAATGTCAGTTTTTTTTCAATTTTAGAAAATACAGTTAGTTTCCCGAAGGTGGAACAGCACTAGTTATTCACGGTCATTTGATACATACCACAAGAAAATTTAAATAAAAAATTTGGAGCCAATTTTTAGATATATTTGTTTAAAAATTGCTTAAACTTTATACAAAATCCACGAAAACTACTTATATTTACGAAAAATATTAACTTTACTTCTGTACGTCTTTAAAGAACAGATTTGATTAAGGAGTAACTCTCTTTCTTCAACAGTTTTTATCTAATTAATTAAAAGTCCAATCAACTGCGAGATTATTAGCGATTTTTCTGCAAGATTACAAAAATGATTTTTCATTTCTTCAATATCGTTGTAGAATGATGGCGAAAAGATTGAACCTGTTGCATTATCAAAAGAAAAGAACTTCAATGAAAATGAGACATGCGTCATTTTTAATCATCATTTACGCCATTCGAGGACAATAGTTACTCAAACAAATGTGGGCCATTTTTAAGAAAAATTTGAAAATGTAAGGCTTTGTATATAGTACTGCTCCAAAAATCAAAATATCCATTTCAAACTCGCAAGACCTCGAGTTCGTTCAGATTAATATGGGAATAATAATTTTGGAGAGAATTGTCCAATTAGTTTAGGCGGTAGCGTTGATCACAGGTAGATAGAATGACAGAGGGGCACATGGGCTGACAGAAGTTTTTCCGACAATCGATTTTTAGTTATTAAGGACACACAGAATATGGAATTTGACTACACAACGTGTTACAGGAAGTAATTTACAACATTTAGGAACAAGATTTATTACCTTTTTCATTACCAGGACCCGACAATAAGAGTTTTTCTGACAAAAAATTTCCTGTTTCCGATTACAATACTTTCTCTTTTTACAAAGTAAGGCGAGAAAGTGTAAAAGGGGTTAATCTGTGTACAGGAGAAGAATATGACAAAACGATCAGCCAACTGAAGTACTGTCAGAAATATAGAATTTACAAATATTTGACTTTGCGCATGATACTCCACTCCTTGTTCCAAGAAAATATATAGCCAATATCTACACAACAGTATACACAACTTATCTATTCATTCTTTGTCTTCAATCCCTGTTCCTGCTCCCACACAAATATTTATCAAATTGTTTCTTGTTCAATTCACTAAAGTAAAAATTAATTTGTACGTGCATGTTTCTGTATGTATTCACGAATACCTCAGTTTTGTGAGAATATTTTTAAAAGAATATCAGGGTTCCTTCTTTTAAAAGTCACCTTGACATTTTCATAGCGTCCTCTCAGAAGAATCCCTGGAGAACCCACGTTTTTGACCGAAAATTAACATTCCTTCCCCGGCGATCATTAATTCCACACCAACCTCCGTTACGCGAAGCAAGCAGGAAGGCGTTCGTCCTCTGGCGGGTGCAAATCAGAATGTGAGAATGTGCTGCATTCATCGGAATATTCGGGCGGAGAGGAGCGGAGTGGAGGGGCCGTCGGACGGACGCGTCCGCGCGCAACCGGCTCCTTTCCGCGCTCCATAAAGCCAGCGCTCTCCGCGCCTGGGAACCTCACTGGCGCCGCGCCGCGCTGCGCCGGCCCACCCCAGCCACTCGGAGGCAGGGATCCGAAATCGATTTATTGCTTGATTGATTGTTAGTGATTCCGGCGCGTCGACGACTACGGTTATTTGTCCCGTCAGTGTAGTGCATTTTCCCCTCAGGAGGTGGCAGTGGTATTCTACCGCTAGATGGCGAGATCCGGCGCCGACCTACCGTCGGACCGGGAGCGGTAGCTCAGTGCATCAACTGATGTCACTGCAGCGCCTCTGACCGGGAGATCCTAGGTTCGAGTCCTGGCGGCGGCAGGATTTTTGACTGTAGCTTTTCAGCTAGGTCGAATTCAATCGCTGTCTGGAGGAGAATTCTAGCGGCCGGCTGCTCTGATCGGTAGTTTTCCGTGGTTTCTCCGATCAACACCACGCGAATGCCGGAGCAGTACCCTAACAAACGGGCCACGGACCGTGCGCGATCTGTCCTTCCTCTTCCTTGTCCTATCCTCTCCCCTTACACACACGCTTACACTAACATGCACTACACTACCACATATTCCGGGAGACCGGTCGGGAACTTAGAGCTTGTCCAGGCTGAGGCGGTGCCCCGTTGGTGGGAGAGTCCTTGTTAGGGGGAAACCCAACTAGCCGACGGTAGGTCGGCGCCGGATCTCGCCATCCAGCGGGGGAAGATCACTGCCATCTCCCGAGAAAACCATGCACTACACTAACGGGACTAATGACCAGAGCAGTTGACGCGCCCGGAAACATGAAAAAATCAATCAAACCTACCGTCGGCTAGCGGGGTTTTCCTCTATCAGGTATCCCCCACCAGCAAGGCACCATAAGATCTAAGCTCGCGACGGGCATAGTAGGGTATTGCATGTAACTCAAATGTGGTAAGTAAAGGTTAAAGATAGGACATGGAAGAGAAAAAAAGGTCGATCTGTCCGTAGCCCGTTTGTTAGGGTGCTGTTCCTGAATTCACCTGGTGTTGATGGGATTTAAAAAAACAACTGCCGATCAGAGCAGAAGGTCTTTAGAATTCTCCTCCAGACAGCGGATGTATTCGAACTAGCTAAGTAGCTAATGTCGAAAATCCTGCCACCGTCGGGATTAGAACCCCCCCTATTAGAACCATCTCCCGGTCTGCACACTGCAGTGGCTTCATTTGATGCCCTGAGATACCTAAGCCGGTCTGAAACGCCGAGCTACCGGGACGTGCGCGTCAGTGGCGAGTCTTGACCGCTGTCTGATTAATTGCGTTGAGTTTTTCAAAGATGAATATTTCTTTGAAAAAAGCAGTTCCTTACTTTTAGGACAAGGTATTGCTTAATTTATTTAAATTGCACACCGAGGAGGCCAATGAATATTTTTGGGTACGGTGATGGTAGTAACAGTGAGAATATAGAAGCCTATTTACTCTGCGACGGTGTCAGTGAAGGCGAATTTATCAAAGCAGCGCGGTCGTGGTTTTTAAGGAATTTCCTGATCACTTAGGATCATGGTCCTGATTTATTTATGTTGTGTGCAGAAAAAATTATAGAATGTTCAGGATGCGTTGATGGAAATTACGGAGAGAATGCTGATGTCTTTGTATTCTGCGCCTGGGAACCTGCGGAGTCTTGCCGCACACCCAAAACACACGCAGCTGGAATTCGAAGTGCGAACGCCGCCACGTCCGGGTGAAGTTGTCCACACGCTGCGCTCGCTACCAGCACCTGCACAGCAGCAGCGAATCTTGTGCGAAGTCACGTATCAGCAGAGCACAGTTGCTACGAAAGAAATTTCCTTATATTTTACGCCATAATACTGACTAGTTTATTTATTTATATTGAAAACTGTGGAGAATAAGTAATATAATGGATGTGGTAAAGGCAATCGTGGATAGAATTTCGCGGTTTATGTATTTTCAAGCTGCAGTAATAAGGCTTTTCCACTCTTTCAACAAAGGGCAATCATTCTTTTCTAATTCTTTCTTCAAACGAATCAAAATGGTTAAAAATAAAGTAAAAAAGTAAAGTAAAAAAAAACTGGTATCTTTATAGCAATCCGAGATTCGAGTTACCTCATAAAACTAAAACTAAGTAATACATCAATAAGAATAGTCCAAGAAAGAGAAACCGGCGACTATTAGCTCGCGAGGAATTTTTTGGAAGGTTGCAGAGTTACGAGCAGGTTGTCTATCGTGGAATTGCTCCATTTAAATCGGGCAGATAATTCATGAGAACAGTTGCTTTCACACTCTCGTGGAACAGTCACTCTCAGTGTCTTCGTGAACTTGAGATTATGACGATTATGTTGTGTATAAGTACATCATACATTTGCTACTGTACTTATTTTTTACTTGGTCTCTTTTGGTAGCTCGCAGTAAGATTTAAAACCGGTTCCCTCAGACGCTTTTGCTGAGAAGTTTGGCGACCACTGCCTCAGACCATAGCAAGGAATAAACGAGGACAAAAGAAATTAAAAAAAGAAGTAGTTCTTTGATGAGGAAACAACAAAAAACGTTTATTGAGTATTTGTAAGTATTCGAACTGTGATTGAGGAAATATGAGCGATAAAACCAGTTCATGACAAAGACGGGACGCCACTCTACTCCAGAGTCACGAGGTTCTTCATTGTTCTCTGAGTACGGACGGTGTTGCAACGGCGCCGTTGTCGAAATGCTACCTCCCGGGATATTAACGAATCTAGACGGGTGTCACTTCAATGGTGGCAATCTTCTCAAACTTCCGTAAGTTCTACTCAATACATAATTATTTCTTAAACTATAGAACTGATCTTTGTTTTTTTTTCCTAGGGCTTTTATCCAGCCGACAGCCGGTTGCCCTTTACGTTCCGAAGGGACGCATATTCGACCATACACTAGACAAACACTTGCGGGCTCCTCTGATCTGGGGTCAGCAGAACGTGAGGCCCTCCGCGACAACACACACACAAAGTCAAGGGACAAACAGCCATGCCCAAGGCGGGACTCGAACCCGCGACCCTTCGGACCGAAGCGCTGAGTCGGTACTCGCTCTTAGCCACCTCGGCCATCCAGGTCGGCACTGATCTTTGTTTTACATTAGAATATATAGAATAGATAATCTAATATATTTGAGGTCTACATTAAAGGAATATTCTGAATTCAGTCACGGCAGTTTTACCGTTACAGAACTGTTCGAGGTTTATTTGTACATTCGGGCAGGGCTCGAACCTACAAGCATTAAAATCAGGCCAAGCAGGGCGTTCGCGCTTTAGGAATCTCTTCTAGCCAGCTGGCATGCCGTTTTTTTATTTTCCCTTCTCTGAGAATCTTCCATCATATCCACATCGTCATGATGACAACCATGACAGAAACCTCCTCGGACCTCATTTCCGCGAGAGCCTGTAGGCTCCATTTCGCGCATCCTTTCCTTGCGGGCCAAAAACTGAGAAGGAGCGAGCGGTCCACAGCAGTTCGGCGAGCACGTCGCGGCGGCCGAAGCGTTTCTCTCCGCGAGGCGGCCGAGCGAATCCAAAGGGAACGGCGCGGCGGCGCCCGCGGCAGCACGCGCGCGCCCGCCCTCCTCCTGCTCCCCTCCCGCCCCTCTCCCTCCACACTCCTGCCACCCTCCAGCTCCCCTTCCTTCCCCCTCCAGCCCCTCTCCCGCCCTTTTCCGCCACCCTCCCACTCCCCTCCAGCCACCCTCCAGCCAGGAGCTCCCGCCACCCTCCAGCCACCCACCCGCCTCCCTCCAGCCCCCTCCCGTCCCCTCCCACCCCCCTCCAGCCTCCCTCCCGCCACTCTCCAGACCCCATCTGCCTCCCTCCAGCCACCCTCCCGCCACCCTCCCGCTTCTCTGCAGCCCCTCCCCTGCCACCCTCCAGCCCCCCTCCTGCCCCCTCCAGCCCCCTCCAGCCCCCTCCAGCCCCCTCCAGCCCCCTTCCCGCCCCCCTCCGACGCCCACGGCTCCATCACCCCCTCCAACGCTGCCATCGGCTGAGGTCGCTCGAGGCATCAACTCACGTCACTGCAGAGCCTCCAACCAGGAGCTCCTAGGGTTCGATTCCCGACATTGGCTCCTCAGCTGGTAGAATTCAGCAGCTGTCTGGAGGAGGATCCTAGCGCGCGGCTGTTCTGATCGATAGTTTTCTGTGGTTTCTCCGTTTAAAACCAGGCGAATGCCCGGGCAGTGCCGTAACACACGGACCTCGGACCACGCGCCATCTTTCCGTCCTCTTTCTTGATCTATTCTCACACCTTACTTACTCATACTTAATTTTACATGCACTACACAATCACACATGCCGAGAGAGACCAGTCAAGAACTTAGGACAGGTCGCGGCTAGGGCGATGCCACACTGGTGGGAGATACCTTGTTAGGGTAAACCCTACAAGCCGACGGGTATGTCGGCGTCTTATCTAGAGATCCAGCAGTGAGAACACCCCCACCCTCCGCGTAAAAACAGGTACTATATTTATGGGACTAATGACCGAAGCTGTTGACGCGCCGGGTATCACTAACCAACTAAACAATCAATCCAAAGCTGTCCTCGCTTTTCACCGCCGCGTCCTCTCCGCCACTGCTGGCCCTAGCTCCACATCGCCCACCTCGCCGCCACTGTTGCTGTTCCGCCACCACCCGCGCTGTCTCCACCGCCGTCCTCCCTGCTCACGCCATCACCGCCGATCCCACAGTCACCGCAACAGCCGTCATCGCCCTCGCTCGTGGCCCCGCCCCCGCCGCCGGCGCTGCCCTCCGCCGAGCCGCTTCTCGCCCCTCAGCCACGAAGCGCGGCGCCCGCGACTGCTTGTCAGATCCTCTCGGCCGCGCACGCCTCCAGGCGGCGTCCGCTTCACATGCCCATTCGGATGTCGCATGTCACTCAAGCTGCGTGTCAGAATCTGCAATGCACGCTTATCCAAATTGCGCAGAAAGCAAAAGAAAATTGTCAAAATCTGCAACATTGTGGAGATATAAACTATTCAGGTTTCATTACCAGATATATTAACTTCTTTACAATATTTCGTACACCCGCGAAGTGCACTTAACTTCCCAAAGATCGGAGAGTTCAATGCTAGAATTCCTGATGTGGAATTTTCTCAATAACTGAAGTTAAGGTCGTGCTCGACATGGTACACCGTTACGAAATAGTAGACTGAGAGAACAGGGTATCCGTTCTGGACGAATGGAAGTGAAGAAACATCCTAAAATCTTCAACAATCACAATCTGCAACTACTTCACATACCTTACGTAGCATGATATAATGACAGAATAAAACAGAGACTGCTAAATAAAACTAAAAAGCAATCCATTTTTTAGTCATATCCATCAAGAGGCGAAGGGAATGAAACATTTGGTTCTTAACTAACAAGAAGTAATGAGAGCGATTCTGAACATTCAAGCAGTTAGCTTGGAAAAGGCATGATAACAAGTGAAATACAATGAAATGTCCTGGAATATAGACGAAATACTGAATATGGAATATCACAACGGAATACATCTTGAAGAAGAAGAAGAAGAAGAAAAAGAAAAAGAAGAAGAAGAAGAAGGAGGAGGAGGAGGAGGAGATGATAAAGATTGTGTGTGATTATTATAAAACCAGTTATTTTGCAAGTTCTTCTACTTTACCCGCAAAATAACTTCCTGAAAAAATATTAATTTTACGGCTCACATAGTATGGTTCCTGTAACTTCAAAAAAAGCCAAATTAAAAAATGTGTGTAACAATTACAAGTTTCCCCAAAATTAATTTTCTAATAGATTTTTTCCGAAGACTATTTCCAGTTCACACACATCTGATTTGTAGCGCTTTCCAGAAAGTGGCCACCCAGACAGTTCATGGGTCTCTCGCGCTCCACACCGCCAGCAACCGCCATCGGGCGAGCGTTCTTCTCCTCCGCCACCCCCCTCCTGTTCCCCTTGGGGGGCCATTTCCGCCCGCGCCGCGCCGCTTCGCGCGCAATTGCAATCGCCCTGGCCGCCTCGCGGGGTCGCCGCCACTTGACCCCCACTTGACCCGCGCCCGCTCCCCAGGGTGCGCGACCGGCGCGGCGCGGCGCGGCGCGGCGCGGCCTCCGGCGCGGGGCGGGGCGGGGCAGGGCGGAGCGGGGCGGGGCAGGGCGGAGCGGGGCGGGGCGGGAGAGACGGGGCGGGGAGGGGCGGGGCGGGGCGGGTCAGGGCGGTGCGGGGCGGTGCGGGGCGGGCCGGGCGGGGCGGGGCGAGGCGGGGCGGGGAGAGACGGGGCGGGGCGGGCCGGGGCAGGGCGGGACGTTGCGGGGCGGGGCGCGGCGGCGAGGGGAAAAAATAGCGGCAGGAAACGTAAAAGAAGTCTGTAAAATTAACTACGAGGGGAGAGGGCAACCGGAGGGAAAAGTAATCAAGAGCCGCGAGACCAGAAGGAAGAGACTGACGAAGAAAAAGGGTGCTGGATATTGGGATCAGAAGAAGGAGCTGATAGATGAAAACAAGGGGAATGAATAAGGAAGATGAAATTGTAGTTTGGGAATAGTAAGCGACTTCCGTTGATAATTAGAGCACAATACTATGCAAGAAATTTTCAGAGAAAAGAAAGGACCAATGTGCTATACACTTGTTCAATTTATAGTGACACTGTACTTCGCCAATTGTGATTCAATGAAACCAAAAAAGTGTTTTATTAATAATAGAAGGTAACACATCGGATAGTTACATTTTAAAATGGTCATGTGAAACAAATTAACTTTTCTTACACGTGAAAATTATTTTTTCTCCAAGGCGTAAGTGATTCTAAGACTCAGTACATTTAGTATTGTTTCAGAAAGTTTAACATACAAAGACTGAACATTCTCTTCAAGATAATTTGTTTCTTTTTCTTCCTGGTATCTCTACTCGGAAATTTACATTGCAGTTGTTGATGTCTGTTTTCTTTCCTTAATGTGACAAACGTACTGAATCTTCTGCATTTTTACGGAAGTCAATGTCAATATATAAGAATTACAAGCCCTCAAGAATTACTCTTGACGAAATCTTCTAATTCTAGCGTTATATAGTCTAAATTGAAGATCGAGAGGGACAACAGTATCCTTTTCGCTTATTCATAATCGCTGGGAGGATCTGACCCGAATTTCCGTACCATCTAAAAACACCGAACCCAGAAACATTTTTTTAGCCTCTGCACCTCAATTTAGGCCTCTGTGTCAATTTAGGCAATTTAAATGATGACGAAGCAATGCTGGTGTGACAGGTAGAGGGAATGGAAGAACCCCCAGACAACCTGCCGCCACCCTACTTTTATCCGCCACAAATTCCACATTGTCCGGCCGGAATTTGAACCCAGGTACCTGGAGGTGAAGTGGAGAGGATCTGACAACACGCCACCGATCGACCCCTTCCAACGTCCCCAAATATTAATTTCAACTTTTTTTGAAGAATTAAATAAAAACGAATAATGTGAAAAGTTCATGAAATGTCTCGTAAATTAAGCCAATTAAGAAAGGGATCATATATTTCTGCATATAAAGATTAATTCGTAAGGTTGGCCAAGAATAAAAAGTTTTATTTCGCCTTTTCTTCAAATATTTTTCTTGAGACCAGGGTCTGGATCCCTGTGACCCCCTGAACCCCCATTGGCCAGCGCTGCTTTCCGCATCCAGAGCTACAGAGCTGGGTTCATTCCAGTTGCTGCTTGCAGGAGAATTCTAGTGGCCGGATTCTCTGATTCGTAGCTTTCCTTCGTTTGTCCGAACAAAACCCGGTGTATACCGGAACAGTACCAAGACGAGCCACTGATTACACACGATCTATCCTTCCTCTTGTCCTATCCTCACCCTTACTTACACACTCTGGCACTTATACAATGCACTGCACTACCACACATGCCGGAAGACCACTCGGCAGCTTGGAGCACATTTCTACTGGGGCGATGCCTCGCTGGTGGGAGATATCACGTTGGGAGAAAAACCGTAAGCCGACGGGTAGGTCGGTGCCGGATCATGCCAACCAGCGGGGAAGATCACCGCCGTCTCTAGCGATAAAAACGTGCAGTGCACTTGGCACTAATGACCTTAGTAGTTGACGCGCCCGGAATCACTAATCAATCAATCCGTCCCCAGAGGTGCGGACGGCGCGCCGAGGCCGCAGGGAGCTGGCGTCCTCGGCAGCCGCCTCCGGGGAGGGCGGGTCGCCGCAGGAATGTGCGGTGGGCGGCATCGGGTTCGTTTGGTGGCGGTTCCGCGGCGCCCGCTCGGCTCGGTCCCACGGCCGCTCGTGGGAGTGCGCGCGGCGCTAGGGCGAAGCGGCGGCCGTCCCGCTAGCGTCCTCCGCCGCCGCCGCCGCGTCCGTCCCGGGCGCCCGTCGGACCGGTCGCCCGCGGAAACCGCGGCGCTGGCGGTGGCGGCGCCGACGCCGCACTGCCCCGGGCGCCCCGGCCGTAGGGTTTCGGCGCTGACGTAACGGGCCCTCCCTCGCCGCCAGGGGTGGGCAAGGCACTATCCGAGGAAGATATGAAATGACTTGTGATGATGACCAAATTCCTAAGTGGTATAATAATAATAATAATAATAATAATAATAATGACGCCGGCCACGTTCGACAGCCTGCGAAAGCATGGTCTTCTATGTGATTGTCACTTCACCCCTCATCACCTCCTACATCACCCCATTATTCATAATTCTTTCTTGTGGGAAATACGCCGTTTATGTTTTGTTGTCCGCAACTCTGTGTTATATCATTTATATAAAACAACACTATTAATTAATCTGATATTAACCAATGAATCGAAATTTCGTAAATAGACTGGTCACGGAAATATTCTAAACTGAATCTATTAGTTGTTCCTCTGATATTCTCTCATTTTTTCCCGCCAATAAAATTCATATGCAATACACGTTTTATATTAAAACACGTATAAAGAAAACTCCATAGTAGCACCTGCTTAGCTTATAACAAAAGAAAACGTAAATACCGCACCTCCCACAATCATAACACATGCTGGAAGTGTTGTCCCCTTCACTTGTTTCCAAGTGATCTGGTTGCTTCCAATATAAATGCACTTTATAATAGGAGGCCCTGATTCGTCTCTGCGCGGAGAGACATTCCTGGCGCACTATACTATTTTCGGCCGGTCGCGCGCGCTTTGCGCATCCCTGGTGCGGATGCGTCGCGACGCTTGGGATCGAACGCCGGCCGCTTTCCCTTGTCGCGGAGGGCGTCGGCGTCGGCGTCGGCGTCCACCGAAACCGCTGCTCGACGTCCGCAGGTGGCCTTCGCTGACGTCATAACGCCCCGCGACGCGACCAGCCGCATTACGAAGCGCACACTCTTCCACAAGCGCTGGTCGGAATGCTCCGGAAATTTACGAAAGAGAGTTTGAAATATCTCGATGGTGACGGAATTTATTGTAAAATTGCATCGACACACTACATTGACTTCCTAATTTCTCGGATGACTGTTATAAGGAGCCAAGTATACTTCAGTTCATTATAGTGAAATGATAAAAGAAAGAGGGAACTTTTACTTAATATACCATATACGTATTTTTCCTAGCGCTTTTATCCAGCCAACAGCAGGTTACCCTTTACGTCCCGATGGGACGCATATTCGACCATACACTAGACATTAACAAACTTGCGGGCTCCTCTGATCTGGGGTGAACAAAACGCGAGGCCCTCCGCAAAAACACATACAAAATCAAGAGAGAAACAACCATGCCCAAGGCGGGACTCGAACCCGCGACCCTTCGGACCGAAGTGCTGAGTCGGTACTCGCTCTAAGCCACCTCAGCCATCCAGGTCGGCTATCATATACGTAATATATCAATTCATTTAAATAAATATAAACTTTTATATACTCAAAGATTATGATAAATATTAATTATTGTCTGACGTTTGATAAAGATTTGGCCAAACAAATGAAATCGATAGTATATAAGAGCATCATGCACCATCACCATCAACATCATGCACATAAGTACTTAAAGTCACAAAGTACGTAGGTGCATGATTCATATGTGTGATTCACGGGATTTGTCAAGCAGAGGTAATACTGGCAGGTGTTGGATATGCGTTCTGTTTTGTTCGGTTACAAACACTTGTTATGAATCATTAAAAAGTTGTATTAAAACGTCCAATTGCCTAACGCCAAGTACTTCGATAACAAGATATATTGGCACAATATATCTTGTTATCTTACTTCTTCCTACTTAATATACGAAATAATAAAGATGAAAAATGTATTTAACGAGGGAACATACTCCTACATATCAAGGAAAATGTGTCCCTGTAACATCATTGCATGCAATTCTTCTAGGCATTAAGGATATTCTTCAATATTACGAAGAAGACAAATCAAGTGGCGTCAATAATATTCCTAGGCCGATTTTAAAAAGTATGGGAAGGACACTGCGTGAAAATCCTCTACTTATTGCTTTCTACATGTGAGCTCCATTAAGTTACTTTTCTTTAATTTTTATTATGTTCTTGAGACACAGATAATGTCACAGAATATCTAGAGAATACAAGACACGGAGGAAATGATATTTGTGGAATTCGTAATGGAGAAAATGATATTTGTGGAATTTAAGTACTCATTATTTCGCCATTCCGCTAATCAGAGAACGTTCGCATTATAAAAATGTATTTACTTTGTGAAAGTAAAGAAATGTGCACTTCAAAACTTCTTTTTTAAAAGAAATATAACTTACATGGACAATAATTGATCGATCGAAGATCTCAATTCTTGCGAGCTTAATCAACACCGTAGTATAAGTGAAGTGCCTGGGGTGATCGATATATGGCAATTGTGGTCAAGCAGTCTACGCCTGTTTGACAGTTGAATTCACACACATGCATTTTCTCACCTGCTTTTCGTCATAATTTAAATATTCTTCCCGAGACGATATCAGGACAAACTAAATTACTCATGAAATGTATCCCTAGGCCCTACATGCAGGGCTTATCTGACAATTTTAGGCATTATCAGCTGGTACTTATTTAGATAACGGACAAATATATTTCACGGACCGATGCGGTTTTCAGCAATGCTAAATTGTTATAGAACGTGTGAAATAACTGTACAACGCAGATATGTGTTCCATATATCTGTTCGCGCTTTACGTGTTAGTATGCGCATTAAGTGTCAGTTTCTCAAACCAACAATAAGAAACAAAATGTAATGAAAGTAAAATAAAATAAATTGTAATATAACATAAAAGTAGCATTTGGCAGTTGACAAGATGGGTCACACTTGGAACAAAATCGAGATATTAAAATTTTTGAACAGCAAGGAGCTTGGTAAGGCTCGCGCTGCTTATCTTATTAATAGGGAAAGGATTTTTATGCCCTAAAAAATCTTGAAATATGCTTTCAAAAATATGTGTTTATGATTTTAAAATTATGAAATAAGCACATTAATAAGCAATTAAAATTAACAATATTTCATTTCCTCCATAAAACGTCCTTGATAAAATTCAGGAAAAGCATGCTTGGAACGAAAGGATATATTTTTGTGAAAACATAACATAATCTACCCTATAATCTACCTAAAATCATAGAAATCCGCTCCCTGCTTATTAATGTCTCCTCATCGTTCAAATAATAAATTTCCTTCTTCACAAGGCTCCTGTGGAAGGAAGAATATTGGCAGAAGAGGGGGAAATCAGAGCAAGACCAGTAGCACGGACGGACCCCCCGCGGCGACGGCGGTCGCGACCCCGCCCACGTGCATCCCCGCGCCACCCCCGCACTGCCCCGCACCGCCCCAGCTCCGCCCCCGCTCCGCCCCCGCTCCACCCCCGCACCGCCCCCGCGCCGCCCCCGCGCCGCCCCCGCGCCGCCCCCGCGCCACCCCCGCGCCGCCCCCGCGCCGCCCCCGCGCCGCCCCCGCGC
>BLKR01007040.1:0-45012 GCA_011170035.1 Teleogryllus occipitalis | reverse complement strand
TAAAATATGGGTTTTAAATTCAAGGGGACGTGACATTAGTCAGATCTATTGGGGAATATCAATTTTGGGGGAAATCGGCTGAACGGTTTAGCCTCCAGTGTTGTTCACACACGGACTGATGGACGGACAGAGAGACTTTTGCCGTCAATCGATTTTTCGTTTCCAAGAACCCACAGAACATGGATCTGACTACACCACGCGTTAGAGGATTTTTTTCTAAATTTAGCAACAAGATTTATCCAATTTTTCGTTACCAGGGTCCGATAATACGAGTAAGAGTTTTTCGCGCAGCATAACTTTCTCTCTAGCGCGGGAGCGGTAGCGAGAGACTAAAAAAGAACGACACTGATATATGAATTATTTGTTTTTTTAGTATTTCATAACTTCTGAGATATTGTAAAACCGATGCAAGCTTGTACGTCGAAATGAGTGTGTTATAATATTATTATTATAATATTATTCTGTAACTAAATTAACAGAACAATTATTTTATTCTTATTTATGGTTGCCACCTTCGAAGAACACATGACCCGGAGATCACTAGGGGTGGGGGGATGAGTTAACGAAAAGTAAGCGCATAAATTCATCACCACCATTTATCGTAAAATAATATACGCCTTTTACCGATTAATTATTTTATATAAGTAATACATTTATAATATTAATAACGCATTAATTACTATAATATTAAGTGCATTCTCTTTCGACTAGGGATGGTGAACTGATGGCATACTGATTTTGCCGCGAAGTAGTTTTATTTATATAGTGTCATTAATATGACATATGATTTAACATTCGTTAAAATTAAATTATTGAACACAGATTGTATTTTAAAACGTGAAAAATTTTAATTTTATTTCTTTATATGACCCGGAGAATTTCAAAAGTAAGCCGGAGCCCGGAGATCACTCCTGATACCCGGAGTCTCCGGGTCAAACCCGAAGAGGTGGCAACCCTATTCTTATTAGGTGTGCCTTCAATGTTACATGACAGTTATGACTAGCCATTCAACCAGTTCCTCGAACGCGCTTTAAGTAATAACATTTGAAATCTTTACGTTTCTATTGTTATTTTAATTAGGATCATTAAAGTAACATTAAAATAATAATGATTATTCATGCATTCAATTAGTAAGAGTAGATTTAAGCTTTTATGTCCTCCTCGTCCCAGTTATCGCGGTAGTTGTGTGTCGTTAGTTACCTTTCAATCTTATAAAGAATACAGCAGTACATTTTGGGCATGATGTCTTTTTCATTTTAAATAAGGACAATACAATAAAGTGCATTAACATGTTGGTATTTTCGTAACTAGTACAGAAAGTGAATGTTTGGCATACGAATTACATTTTTAAATGAACATGCCAGAAGCACTTTCCTAAGAGATGTGCGTAAGTACTTTTTTTTCACGAATTAATTGATAATGCACTTTTCGAATCATTCACAATATGTAAAATGCCGGTCAGGTTGATTCATGTCGCCTTCAGTACTTATTTTGTTTGTTGTAATCAGTGTTTTATTTTTTAGTGGTAAGCGTTCGACAAAATGCTAAAAGATACTACGTGTACCGTAAAGTAACCATTTTTCATTCAATAAACAGTGAAAAGAAGTAATAGTTTCTACGCGTTGTGCTAAAAATATGTTGAACATACATATATTATTACAGTTTAATTGTAATTCGTATAAAATTATACACATTAAAGATGATAAAAACAAACGACTTACGGCCTCTATAGTCTTTCGTTGGTAATTATTTGACAATTATTTCAATAAGACACGAAACACAGAAAACCTCTTAAGTCATTGGTCAGAAAATGTAACGGCGCATATTAATTCAAATCCAGGCAGCAAGTATGGAACTTTTCAATAAAAATTGGTGCAAGTTGCTCTCACTTTTGCCTGTTCATCCCATTGCATCTTCTTTAACATGTTGGTCTCTGTTTCCTGCGTTCGGCAGAACAGAGTCGTCGTGGCTGCATACAAAATTCAGCAACTTTGCTCGGCCGGGCGCTCTCGCATATTGCCGCGATAACTAGAAATCGCAAGTAAATTCTCCACCTGTCCAGCAGGCAGCGCGTTATTCCGCACTCCTGCTACTTTTATTTAAAAACTTCTGATGATACAATTATTTCGAGGCGAAACTTTTCTATCTGCATACGCGAGGGGTGTGCGTTAAATTAAAATTTTTTTGCGCATATAGAACGCGTGAATTAATGGATTTTTTTCGTCTGTGCCTCTATAGAGTCTCCGACTTAATTAGTATGCATAATGTTGATTTTCAACTCTCGCGGTGCACTGGATTGGAAAATCCATTTACAAATTCACTTTCTGCTGTGACAGTAAATGATGATCTGAAGCGAGTTCCGTGAAACTATTAAATTCGAAAATTACGTCGTGTATCTACAGAATTCCCAAAAGAGTGGTGCTTTGATGAACGAGTTAACTGTCAAAAACTATTGATTTCTGATTTCAAAAAAATGCCTTTTCATCAAGCGACCTGCGTAAATATGTTTTCGTCATCATGCTATTTTTAGAACTAATTTCGGCGCGTTCCATTGGAAGCTATTGCTCAGCAGGAGAATCATTTAAAGCGGTGACACATTTTGCTGAGTTTTCAATTCCAAATTAAAACAGTGCACCTGCTTTTTGCCGTCACAGTGAAATGCCGTTGTGAATACGTTTTCCAGAAGGACGTTTTGTGGGAAATGAGAACAGAATTTCTATTTTCAAAAGATATCACTGAAAATTCAGTCAGAGTGAAATTCAAAATTAATATGCACATTTCAATTTGGCCTGTTAATTAGAACATTACTGATGTCTAATGGCATGATATATTACGAACAGGAAATTATTAATGAACTCCAAAAGCATACAAAATGGTTTTCAGTTACAAGGTTATTTCAATTTTGTATTGTGCTTCATTGTTGCGCCTTTTTTGCGAAGGGACATAATTGTAAAAAAATGTTAACGCTTAATCTTTCGTCGTTACTACAAGACACAACGGAAAATATTTGTGGACCAAGAGTTGGTGGAAAGAAACTAATGTATCTTATCAAGAGAAATAAAACAAGAACTGTCCGTTTACATCAGTTAAAACCTCAAAAAAATTGCAATTTGTACTACGTATCTCTGGTATTTGAATAAAATAAATATTGTAAGAACAGTAGACCCATTGTGTAGAAAGAAATAAACTACCTATTGAAGGATGATGCAATCTTCCATTGAGTTTGTTTTAGATTACAATCAATTTTTGTAGTTTTGCATTAACTATATTTTGTTGCTGCCCGAAAAATAACTCATCCAAAAACTGTATTTTTGCAGGATAATGACTTTAAACATGTGGGGAGGCTTTTATTTGCCATACATACGTTTTTACATTCCGTCCTGTGAACCGGTTTTCTTCATATCGGTCTTTCTCATGAAGTATCTTCACTAGTTTTACGAGTAGATCATTGACTATTTTCCACAATTTTTTCTTCATGTAATTAGAAAAGACGATTTTCGGGAATTGTCACTTTTCGCCTCTAGTGACATTTTCTAGTTAAAATTAATTCCACGTTCTTCATCAGCAATCCAGTACCCCTTCATTTGTTAAAACAGTTTAATTTCACAATTATTTTAAATCGTATTCCTATTTGTTAAATATTATTCAATCATTATATTCTATGACTTTTCATATTTTATTCTTAGATAATAGAATATGGTCTTCAACATTTTCTTGACATAAATATTAATACTATGGCAAATGGGACCTCTTACATTTGTCATGGTTTGAAAACAGACTGTCAGTAAACACGCAACAGCCCAAGGGTATTTAATTGTGTAGAAATTAATAATGCTACAGTACAAATACTTACACTGCAGGATACTTTGCTGCTCCACAGAAATTAAGCCAACACCGCAATCCGAGGAAAACCAAACCGTGATTCCTGATTTTTTTCTCACGCAACACCAAATTTTCACAAGAACTGTATTTGGTACCAAACTATGCACTTTTTTGTCACTCACAAATGTTTCCACTTACAAAAGCACACCGAACCGCACTGCACACAACATTATCTTGAACTAATCTACAGAAGTTCACAAAGCTTCGCTAGAGTGTAGAAATATACTCGCATTCTTACTTCAGTGATATCCAATGGGAGCGAAGGCTAGCTGGCGACCATATTACGTTGACATTTGGAAAGTTCAAACATTTTAGTTTAAAATTATCGTAACGAATTATTATAAATGATTTTTTTTCTAGGGCTTTTATCCAGCCAATAGCCGGTTACCTTTTACGTCCCGATAGGACGCGTATTCGACCATACACCAGACCAACACACTTGCGAGCTCCTCTGATCTGGAGTCAGCAGAACGCGAGGCCCTCTGCGACAACACATACAAAGTCAAGGGACAAACAACCATGCCCAAGGCGGGACTCGAACCTGCGACCCTTCCGACCGAAGCGCTGAGTCAGTGCTCGCTCTAGCCACCTCGGCATTATAAATGATAATTATACAAATAATATTCAAATATGAAAATGCCATAATCAATACTTTAATGAGAATTGAATGAATTACCGCATGATTCTGCAATGCACACGAACGGTACACAAGATTTAACTCCCAATTAATGATTTGTTCAGTAAGTAGCAAATGTAACCCTGACCTTCTTGTAGCTTTGGCCTTTTTCTCAAACATTTACATGAACATTTTATTTCAATATTACATCTTCCTTCACGCCGATGACTTCTTTTATACATGCAAGTGGATGTTACAAGAATCTTAGGCCAAATATTAACAACTACGAGCTTTTCCTTCCAGGAGTCGGGATCGGGAGGATGTCATCAAGAACACCAAAAACAAGAAATAATATTTTTTGATCCGAGCACGAGGGAGTCACCTGTTTTGGAATGTTTTAACATTTAATTTAATTTAGGGATGGATTGATACCTGAATTTCTCGATACTCGATACCATTACCTGTCTCTTCGATACTCGATACTCGATACCATGTTACTTTAAAGGCTCAGCAGCTAAAGTGGTTCAATTTGAATTGGAAGGATATATTTTGTTCTTCACACATGCATACATGTACTATGTTAATATTTAAAAACTATTGAGAAGAACATATTTAAATTTTTAAAAGTTTTTAAAGATTCTTATTAAGGAAAACTAACATTGTACCTCTTTCTGCGTGCATTCCATTTCGTTTCTTTGTTACATATCAATCCAGCTGTACTGGAGTCTCTCCGAAAACACTGTAGCTGATGGAATGCACAGGTATCGAACAGCGCTTTTTCTTAAATTGAGGAGAGTCACTTTGTTTTTCCAGTAAGTACATTGTAGTACATTTTCATCAGGAGGAAGAAAGTTCGCACATTTAATTCATCTTCTTGTGCTGTGGTTTCGTATACACAGCATGATATTTCGTGATCACTCTTCAGAATATTCCTATAAAGAGATCACATGTCAATGCATTTTCGAGGGTTCAGTAGTTGCGGAAGCCTATAAAATAAATTAAATTAATTAAAATTTTGAACAATAAATGCATGTCTAATTCGACATTTCTAATGTAGATAAAGAAAATTAGGAATTCGGAATCTTAACAGCGATTTAATTTGTTTTAACTACTGAAATATCGGAGAATCGAAATCGTGCTTAAAGGGTTGTTATTTTCTTGTGAGCATGATGTATCTAGATTCAAGATGTTTAATTAATTCCATTAAACTATTGTTCTCAATAGTACTGATCAATTGATTATCTTTGCGTATTATGTAAGCAAATTTTTTTGTTATTGCTTTTGAACGATTGTCTCCTGATTTAAATTTGTTCTTTTCGGCCAAACAATCAATGAGTTTTGGTTGATCTGGTTGGAACTTGATGATCTTGACAGGACTGACCATGGGTTATTAAACTACCACTTCACTTGTATGACTACCTGTATGACTACCTGACTACTTGTATGACTACACTTCTACCACTTCACTTGTATGATCTGCGACGGTTCTAGCGTTCGGTGCAACATTAGTTGGCTTGACTCTCTCGTGTTCGGTGGAGCTGAATACTACCCGGTGTATTAATGTAACATGTTTTTTTTATTACTAGTATTGTATGATTTTCCACCAGGCGAAAATGTATTTTTACATATTCTACAATTAGCACGATTATCATCTTTCGAGTCCTCTTCAAAATAATTCCACACTTCACTCTTTTTGGAATGCACTAATCTATAGCTGAACCGCTCATAAAAAAAACCATCATGGCGGACGTACCTTTGGTAAAGTCTCGGAGGATGCTCCCACCCTGTGGCATCTGAGATTTCCCCTCTCGGCGATAAGGAAGCGCGTAGGCGACAAGGAGAGGCGACTGCAAGACGCAGCGATCGCGCTGACCGTCACTCGCCATCACTGCCCTCTTCGTCAAAAGAGGAACTCGCATTCCCAAGAGTGTCCAAAGAAACAAATACATCGTTTGTTGGTCCATCACATTATCTGAATTATTATGTTGCCTCTATTCCCTACACATGCTCGCCGGATTTCTTCCATTGCTCAGCACTGTATTGTGCAAACACTTCTCTGCAAAACGTTTCCTTTTCTTTTAAGGATGCACCAATAGTTTCTGCTGCCTCGCGCCCTTTTATAAATCCCCCAACAAGTTCTATTGGATTTAGATCTGGATGGAACAGTGGAAGGCGGAGAGGAATGCGGCCATGTTCAATGATTATTTGATCAACGACCAACCTATCGTTTTTCAGTGGATATACTTTGAATTATTTGTAATAATGGGGTTTTAGTGAATAACAGCAGCTACTGTGTAAAGCACACACACACAAAGTCACTGCTCACTAGCCACGGTCAAACAGGGACTGGTGACCGAAACTCTTCTTCAAGACACGGATTATTTTCTGTAGATCGTTTGGACAAACCCTACAGTAGAAACACGTAAGTTGCCTTCCGTCTGATCCTTCTCACTCATCAGTTTGTTATCAAACTCGCAGTGTTGAATTACTGCGCGACCCACGAGAGAAAGACAGAAAGAGCTATGTTGAGACAAAGAGCGCACGCAGGCGGGGAAATATAAGGAGCTTTGGAGGGAGAGGCCACGTTCGGGCATGTGCAGTGGAAGGTTTTTTTGAGAGTGGTAGAGCAAATAGTCATCTTTTGGTCACTTAAAACTGCAGAACTCAAGAGCTCCATCAGATGCCTTCACAGTGGACTGAGTTGAGGAGGGGAGTTTCCCGGGAAGAAACGCTGTCATCGAGCACTGCTTATCGTGCCTGTCGTCACTAGATTGCCGGGAGCTCACAAGGAAGAGTTTCTCAAAGCTGAATTGGTCGCGAATTGCGTGCAATTTCAAGAGATGGTGACAGGCGCGAGTGGGAAAAGAGCGGGGCACAGCCCTCGCACGTTGCAGC
Source organism: Teleogryllus occipitalis (assembly GCA_011170035.1). Lineage (NCBI taxonomy): Eukaryota > Metazoa > Arthropoda > Insecta > Orthoptera > Gryllidae > Teleogryllus > Teleogryllus occipitalis. Next base: position 37,619 of record BLKR01007040.1, on the reverse strand, counting down.
GTTGGGTAATTTCAATGACTGTAAGTGAATCCGAACAGACGGATACTTCCTTGTTGCTAAAAGAAGAAAAATAGGAGAAAGAGGTATATGAAGAAGACAATTCTTTCGTAAAACCAGAAGAGATGGGGAATGGCATAAATAATTGAAAGTATCCAAAAAGTATCGAGTCATTTTCCGAAAGTATCGATCGCTATCGATACCACCCGAGTATCGAGGGTATCGAGGTATCGAAAGTATGGAGGACCCATCCCTAATTTAATTTCATCATGATATCAACTATTTTTTAAAATTTATTTATTTACTGTCGCATCAACTACATGGTCATTAGCGAAAGGTACAAGGTTACAATTGTTTACATTGTAATACAAGGATACACAGTTTAGATTGTATATACAGTTTAGATTCCAGAAAATTCAATGAGGATACAACACAAAATTGTACAATAGAAAATATACCACGAAAACAAAAAATGCAATACAAAATACATAAATGCAATAGTAATTACAGAAGGTGCAGTGAAAAAAGGTTTTCATTCTTTGTTATGTTATTTATTTCTTTTTGTTTCATTGTACTTCCCGTAATAGACTTTTCCTGGGTTGGAATTCCTTGAGATTTGGTGCATTTAATACTCTGAATACACATACTCTTACTTGGACTCTTCAACTATTTTATTTATACATTGCTTTCAATTTCTTTGTTATAATACTCAAACATTTTAATTAAATAACTGATTTATAAATATATATGCTAGTACTATTTTTTCTTTTAGAAAGAGTTTGAATTTAAACTCTGAGACGTTTAAAGCACCTTAATTTCAATACGTACATTAATATTGATTAAATTATTAAAATAAACTCATAAAGAATATATAATTCTGAAGCATTATTATAATTGTTAAAATATTATTTATACCTGCTCGTTTTTTTAAGAACATGATCACGACCCCCTTTGGGTTTCGCTTTTGGATCAGGGCGGTATTGGTTCATTCCGCGACCCTTGCCATCATTGTGTCAGTATACGCTTAAACACCTTGGTTAAGCACGGCGGTCACATCCAGATTTCCCTGAAGAAATTTCTGACACTACCACGCGCGATTTTGAAGGCATAAATGTGAAATATGTGTCTTATATTGGCTTGTACCAAACCTCCTTCAGAAGCAACGTTAGAGCCGAAAGTACTCACCTCTCCAATAAAACTGGTTCACATAAACGAATAAAACATACAAGGAAAATGAAAAGGCAAATGTATTTAATAATTGAATTATTTAATGATTTTGCTCCCTCGTGCTCGGATCAAAAAATATTATTTCTTGTTTTTGGTGTTGTTGATGACACCCTCCCGATCCCGACCCCTGGAGGGAAAAGCTCGTAGTTGTTAATATTCAGCGTAAGATTCTTGTCACGTCCACTTGCGTGTGTAAAAGGAATCATCGGCGTGAACGAAGATGTAATATTGAAATAAAATATTCATGTAAATGTATGAGAAAATGGCCAATGCTACAAAAAGGTCAAGGTACATTTGCTACTTACTGAACAAATCATTAATTGAGAATTAAATCTTGTGTCTCGTTCGCATGTACTTCAGACTTGTGCGGTAATTCATTCAATTTTGGCTTAAATATTGATGATGGCGTTTCTATATTTAAGTATTATTGGGTAATTATCATTTGTAATAATTCGCTAAGATAATTTTAAACTAAAATGCCTTCAAACTCTCCAAATGTTAACTTAGTATCATTTAATGATGTCGTATAACTCTCTCCCAAATTGCCAAGTTGAAGAAGGTGGAAAATAGGGATTGAACTTATTTAAACGATCACAATACTCTATGATGTAAGGTCTCGGGGATTCTTTTAAAATATTAAGGGGGCCACAGTCCCTCTCTGTGCACATCCCTATGATGTTATCCAATGTCTCCATGATTCTCGGGTCCATTGAGCGGATGAAGCAGCGAGACCGAGAAGCCTCTCGTTGAAAGCGTGGGCAGAGTCACTGATGTGGACAAACCGGATGCGGTAACAGCAGTGGACTAGTGGACAGAGCTCTGATTTAAAACGCATGGGAAACGACACCAACAACCTGTGGCCGCAATTATTGGCTGAGCTATGGCCGCGATTAGTGGCCGCGACTAGTGGCTGTGATTAGTGGCTACGACTAGTGACCTTGATTAGTGGCCGTGACTAGTGGCCGCGACTAGTGGTCGAGCTGTGGCCGCCAGACGAGGCCGGGAAGTGGTCGCCACTAGTGACGGAGTATGCGCCCGGCCTTAAGCTTAGTGGAGTAGTTTATTTTGCGTTCAAAGAAAAAACTCTATACACCGACTATAAATTGAACTAAATTTATAAAATATTTACCAGAGACGAGATTTTTGTATAAACGTATTTATTCATAAAATTAAAAAATGATAAATTTTGAACTGTGTCTTTTTTCTTACGCACCGACGATTACTTTATTTTATTTTGATAACCCTTTTTATGCACCTCTAAAACGCACAACGATGAATGAGGGTTAAACAAAAGTTTTTTGACTGTTTCTAATGTAGAACACACACTTAATTAAAATTAGTTGTTTCATTAAACACTGGCATTAGAATTTCCTCCCTCACTTGGATAATGCACCTCAAGGGTAAAGAGGAGATTTAAACCCTGCTTTCGAGGTTTGGGGACCTCGAAATATTTTCTATTGAACGTAATCCAATGAAATCTGTCATGACCTATTACACTTTTGTATAGCTATTTTAGTGACTATTGTTCTTCAAGGGAGACATGGAGGCCAGACACGCGAATAGGTGAAGATCGAACAGGTGTAAAAACTTCAGAAATTAAATAAGAGTGTTAAATTAAAATGACTATTTTACATTCTGTGTGATTCTAATACTCTCTGTTAATAAGCGCTTAACAATACGAAAATAATTATTTACGCACAAAAAGGGAGTTGACATGATGTAACGTACCCATCGGGATTTGTCTCGTCCAAATTAAATTCCAGTACGATTCTATGTTTTGTTTAAAAATACGATTACAAAGGACGGAAGGTTCAAACGAGGACATTGTACTACAACTTGTCACAGAAAGGTCTGCGCATTCACACTGATCCTGTCTACCTTGCATATCATTCACAGTCAAATACAGGTTGTTTTTCAGAAACAGCATAGCAATCATTAGAACAAATGAATCAACAGTCTTGAAAAGCGGACACTCTAAGGACAGACTGATACTAAATACTGATTTTTTTTGTTTGATATTGATTTGTTTGATAGATTTTATTACATGGGAGTTTTTTTGTTTTTTTCTCCCTTTCTAAATTCAAAATTTAAGTAGTATATGACTTATTGTAGGGATCACAGAATTTTGAAAATGTGCACACAATTCACTTTTCCCCATAGCACGTCATACGCAGTTTTTAACTGTTTTTTTGACGTAAAATAAACAAATAAATAAATAAATAAATACAAATTCGCCATGTGGATTTTCAACACTTTTGACATTTTCTACAATTGAATATATTTAGTGCTGTCTAACATTTTCATTATCGATTTTCTAATTATGGAATCGCTTTTGATTTGATTACGGATGAAAGTAGCTGGAAATAATGAAACGGCCATGAGAAATGGCTTTGCAGCTAGCAAATAGCCATTGACATTATTTACTTGGAAAAATCAATTAGTTTTTATACGTACAGTAGATCTCCGATAATGCGAACTAATTGGGGGTGTGGTCGGTTCGGATTCGGAAATATTCGGATTATCCGAAAAAATGTAACGTACATTTACAAATATATCTACAAGCCAGACAATGCAACATAGCGTAGGGATCACTTCATTACATCGCGTCATCGAGCAGATTCAGTTGCTTGAGGCGAAAGAAGATTACCGAATTTGCAAGTTCCTCTAAGTGAAAATTACTGCTACATAAACATATGATATACACCGTAGTTACCGGTGCAATAAACGTTTCATTTCGACAACTTGTGTTTCAATAATTAATTGATCAGTTCTACGGAAATTATAAAATCCTTTCTTTACACTTCAAATAAGCATTTTAATTTTTTGTTTATTTTTTGTCATCTCGAATTTTCGTCGGATTATCCCAAATTTGGGATTCGCGGGGTTCGGATTAGCGAGGTTTTACTATAATGTGAAAAGAAATTTGAATTTTCACTTCGTGTTACGAAGCAGTATTGATGTGACATGACAATAACGATCAACAGATATTATTATTATTATTATTATTATTATTATTATTATTATTATTATTATTATTATTATTATTATTATTATCATCACTATTATTTTTTTTTCTAGGGCTTATATCCAGCTGACAGCCAATTACCCTTAACGTCCCGATGGGACACTCACTCCACCACACAAACACTTTCGGGCTCCTCTGATCTGTGCTCACCAGAACGCGAGTCCTTCTTCGACAGTACACGCATATGAGACAAGGGACAAACAACCATTCCCAAGGCGAGACTCGAACCTGGGACCCTTAAGATCGAAGCGCTGAGTCGGTACATGCACTTTGCCTCCTCGGTCATCCAGGTCGGCAATTTTATTGTTGTTAAGTTTTTAAGTGCGCTTTTCTTGAGTTCCAACAATATAAATAAATCTGCGAGCTCACACTTCGGGAGCGCGAACTGACGAGCCGGGACCAGCGGGGCGACGCTCTTAGCACTGGGACTGTTGAGGGCCGGAAACAGCGCGCGAGGGGACTGGACTGCAAGGGCCGGTGGATGAAGACGCGGACTGCTGGGCTGCGGGGGCGCGGACTGCTGGGCTGCGGGGATAAGAGGGGCGGGGACAATGGGGAGAGGAATGCGGGAGACTGTGGAGGCGGAACTTCGGCATAGACTACTGCTAGAACTGCGCAAGTTGCTGGGTTGGAGACTGTGAGGGGTGGACAACGCAGGGGAGGGAACTGTGAGGGGTTGAGAGGGAGAGGGCGGCGGTCGGGTTGGTTTTTTGGTTGATTCCGGGCGCGTCAACTAGTCATTAGTCCCGTGAGTGTAGTGCATGTTTGTTCATTGGCGGGGTGGCTGTGATCTTCCCCTGCTGGGTGGCGTGATCCGGGGCCGACCTACCGTCGGCTAGCGGGCTTTCCCTCAACCAGTTATCTCCCACCAGCGGGGCACCGCCGCAGCCGGGATAAGCTCTAGGCTCATGACCGGTCTCCCAGCATGTCTGGTAGTGTAGTGCATTATTGTCTAACGGGAGAGGGTAGGACAAGAAAGAGTAAGAAAAGATTGCGCGCGGTCCATGGCCCGTTTGTTAGGGTACTGCTCCGGCATTCGCCTGGTATTCATCGGAGAAACCACAGAAAACTACTGATCAGAGCAGCCGACCTCTAGAATTCTCCCCCATACAGCAGCTGAATTCTACGTAGATGACAAGCTAGTGTCGAAAATCTTGACATTGTCGAAACTCGAACCTAGAACCTCCCGTTCAGAGGCACAGCAGTGACATCAGTTGGTGCCCTGAGCCACCTCCCCCTGTGCGGGGGTCGGGGTGTGAGGGCGGTTCCTTAGTGACGAATCTGCGGGAGCCGGACTATGGGGACAAGGGTTGATAAAATAACGGAAGCGATGATGGCGGAGACGGGAACTGCGAAAGCAGGGACTATGTTCAGCAGTGACTCCGGAGGCAGAAAGGGAACTGTGAAGTCGAGAATCGCGCAACGGAGACAGGACGGGCGAGTACTGCAAAGTCGGAGAAGTCGAAGCCGAATTACTCCGGATGAAGGGGAACTGCTCGCATACACTTGCTTCTTAAGGCCCATTCACAATGCAAACATAAGCATAAGCATGGCGTTAACATAAAAGTTAGGACTACGTCTACAAGTGGACTCATTCACAATGCGTTCGCATAAGCGTAACACGTAAGACGTTAACTTAAGAGCTTGCAAGCTTCAAGCTTCTGTGCTTATGCTTATGTCAGACAAGGAATGAGCCAATCACAGTTCGTTAACTCAAATCGAGTATCGAAGTCGATAGGCGAACTATTCGTATCGATTCGTGTGCTGCGTCTCATAGCCAATAGAAACTCTTATTTTGCCTGTGTTTATGTTCGACATTGTGAATACGCCAATTCTTCGCTTGTGTTAATGTCTATGTCTGTGTGTTATGCTTATGTTTGTGATTGCATTGTGAATGGGCTTTTACCCCTAAGTATGGGGATTTAACTATTCCCAGGCACGGGGCACACTGGTAGCTCACCGGCGAAGTCGGACTACCAACCCAATAACGCCAAATACATATTACTATAAATAAAATCAATTAAAAATAAATTTTTAATCACCTCCCCGTAAAATAGTTTCTAAAGCTACTCTCGAAGCAAAGATGACTACGTCTGTGTGTTATGCTTATGTTTGTGATTGCATTGTGAATGGGCCTTTAAGTAGGAACTGACAGTGAGAGTACGCAAACTGCAGTGGAGTGGAACGCGGCAGAGGGGGCTGAGGCGACGAGGAAGGCAGGACCAGCGACGAAGGGAACGCCTGCCAACGAGGACTGCTCGAGTCGAAGTTGAGAACACAGGGCCTGCGCTGTAGGGAAACACCGATGGCGGGGAAGGCAACAAGCCGTGGGGGATATGCACTGTGGGGAGCGCGAAATCTGAGGGAATCGCGGCGACTGGCGGCGACAGTGGGGGCGGTGGGGGACGAGCAGCGGTGAAGGCGAGCGCGACTCCGACAGCGACACAACGCGGGTAATGTCGCGGCGACGCACTGTGGAAAATTTTCCCCAAAACGTGGCCAAAAGTCGAAAAATAGATCTTCGGAAAATCGACGTTTGCTTCATAGGGATAGAAAATAGATTAAATTTTGCATTAAATACCGTTAAAATGAATACTGTAACTCTATTAGATTCATGACACTGTTGGCACAAACCTGCCCTTATTTTGTGTCTCCCGCGCTGCGTTTGAGAACCTGCCGCGTGGCTTCCGTTTCAGCACAAATAACTTCCTCGTGTAGAAACGAAACGGTGTTAGACGACATGGACAGTGTTCCTGGAGGTATGTACTACACGTTTCATATAAAATTATTATAAATATGTCATTTGTGTGCTTACAATCGCAAGCTGAATATGTTGGATTTTCAGTGATCCATTTTTCAAACATTAACTTTCGCGTAGAGTAAAAGTTATACTTCCCACGAGATCCCGCGATGATTTTTGTTATATATTATACTTTAATATATCAAGAAGTTAACTGCAAAAAAAATTAGCTGCGGATATCTGCCGATTTAGTTTTTATGAGAGATAATGTAAAATGAGAACGGGAATTTTAACACGACGAATTTTAAATTTCAGGACATCGGAGGTATCAACCACAATAAGGCAATATAAATTTACTACGCAGAAAATTTTGTTGTACACGTGTTTCGTTAATTTTTCCCCATTATCAGTGGCTCTACAATATTAAGATTGAATTAACAAATTTTTCAGTCTCCACGATCTGAGATGTTTATTGAGTCTATAGGAAAACTTCCTACCTGTTTGTCCTACATATCCTGAATTACAGTTGTTGCATTTTAATAAATATAGTCCCCTTTTCCCCATTACGGGTACAAAGGATTTATTGTTGGGAAAAATGTTTGTAGGGTGTTGTAAGTTTTACAAGATACCTTTATGTTAAATTTGATAAATACTCTTCCTATCTTTTTGAATATAGGTCCAATATATGAGATACTTATAAACTGTGTTCAGAAGAGAGATTTTGTGGGAAGGCCTTTTTAATTATTAATTTAATTCCTCTTTCTTTAATAAAGTTCTTAATGATGGAAAGGTTATATCTATGGTTGCTGGTGTCATCAGACCCCCTGATTACAAGCCAAAGAAAACTTCCGAGAAAGAATACAAGCGCGCTCTCACCTGATACTATTAAACTTCTGGATTGTCCTCTGCCTGAATTATCTGATGATGAAGACCTCGATTGTAATGAAGATTTTTTTGATAATATTTTAGTCCTTGCTCTAAATGTAACATGTTTGTTCACACTTTAGAGGCATCATCTTGAAATGACGTTTTGTACAATTTTTAGACAATTTTTGTATAAGTTTATCACTATTATTTTCATTTACCTTTATGTTTATGTATTTTATTTTCTGTGAGAAAAATGATTATTAAGCAATATTCCACACATTTCAATTTTTTATTTGTATTATTTGATATAAATTAAACACATTCCTTATCTTAGATTTGTGTACAAAAAATTTAATAACCTAATTACTGTAGTTGTCAGTTCTAATTAATAAGTCTGCAAAGAAATAGAAACTTATGTGTAATAATTTCATAATTAGCCTCCATTTTGAATTTTTTGGCAAATTAGCATTAGATTCTTATTTCTAAACATTAACTAAGTATCCATACCAAATTTGGTATAAATCGATTGATATTTAGACTTATGGCCAGGTTTTCGGTCATTTTTTCCACTGTGCGACGGCGGTGTGGGCGAGAGCGAGGGCGAGGGAGACGGCGGGGGCGAGCGAGGGCGGGGGCGAGCAAGGGCGGGGGCGAGCGAGGGCGGGCGAGCGAGGGCGGGGCGAGGGCGGGGCGAGCGAGGGCGAGGGCGGGGCGAGCGAGGGCGGGGGCGAGCGAGGGCGGGCGAGCAGAGGGCGGGGGCGAGCGAGGGCGGGGCGAGCGAGGGCGGGGGGCGAGCGAGGGCGGGGCGAGCGAGGCGGGGCGAGCGAGGGCGGGGCGAGCGAGGGCGGGGCGAGGGCGGGGCGAAGAGCGAGGGCGGGGGCGAGCGAGGGCGGGGCGAGCGAGGGCGGGGGCGAGGGAGGGCGGGGCGAGTGAGGCGTGGCGCGGGGGGGGGGGGGGGGGGGGGGGGGGGGGGGGCGGGGGGGGGGCTAGTAGTGGTGAGGGCGAGCGCGACTCCGCCAGCGGCACAACGCGGGTGATGTCGGGCGACGGCGGTGCGGGCGTGAGCGTGGGGAAGGCGGAGGCGGTGTTGGGGGCGGGGGCGCGGGCATGAGCGTGGGTGGGGACGGGGGCGCGAGCTGGTGGAGCAATGGAGAAGGCGAGCGCGTCTCCGCCAGCGGCACAACAGCGGGGTTGCGGGCGGGAGCTCGGGCGAGGGCGAGGGCGGTGGAGGGGAGGTTGGGGGGGGCGGCGCGCGAGTTTATGCCGCGAGAGGGAGGCGTGCGGGTCCCCGAAGCCATTTACTTTGTAATAAGCTGGCGGTGGCGGCGCCGCTCGACGGAGCCCGCGCCGGAATGCGACAGATTGAGAGAGATCGAGTCCGCGCGCAGGGCTGCCCACGCACGCGCCGCGCGCCCGCAGCCGCTCGCCACTCCCTCCTCGCAATTCACCTCTTTACGATGTTGCTTAGCTCTCTACCCACCTCTCTACAATACCGCTTAGTTACAACCAACCGCTTTACCATACCGCCTAGTTACTACCAACTTTTTTACAATACCGCTTAGTTACTGCCCACCTCTTTACAACACCGCTTAGTTACTACCCACCTCTTTACAATACCGCTTAGTTACTGCCCACCTCTTTACAACACCGCTTAGTTACTACCCACCTCTTTACAATACCGCTTAGTTATTACTCACCTTTTTACAATACCGCTTAGTTTCTACCCACCTGTTTACAATACCGCTTAGTTATTACCCACCTCTCTACAATGCCGCTTAGTTACAACCAACCGCTTTACAATACCGCCTAGTTACTACCCACTTTTTTACAATACCGCTTAGTTACTGCCCACCTCTTTACAACACCGCTTAGTTACTACCCACCTCTTTACAATACCGCTTAGTTATTACCCACCTTTTTACAACACCGCTTAGTTACTACTCACGTCTTTATAATACTGCTTAGCTCACTACCCATCTCTTTACAATACCGCTTAGTTACAACCAACCGCTTTACAATACCGTCTAGTTCCTACCCACTTTTTTACAATACCGCTTAGTTACTGCCCACCTCTTTACAACACCGCTTAGTTACTACCCACCTCTTTACAATACCGCTTAGTTATTACTCACCTTTTTACAATACCGCTTAGTTTCTACCCACCTGTTTACAATACCGCTTAGTTATTACCCACGTCTCTACAATGCCGCTTAGTTACAACCAACCACTTTACAATACCGCCTAGTTACTACCCACTTTTTTACAATACCGCTTAGTTACTGCCCACCTCTTTACAACACCGCTTAGTTACTACCCACCTCTTTACAATACCGCTTAGTTATTACCCACCTTTTTACAACACCGCTTAGTTAGTACTCACGTCTTTATAATACTGCTTAGCTCACTACCCATCTCTTTACAATATCGCTTAGTTACAACCAACCGCTTTACAATACCGTCTAGTTCCTACCCACTTTTTTACAATACCGCTTAGTTACTGCCCACCTCTTTACAACACCGCTTAGTTACTACCCACCTCTTTACAATACCGCTTAGTTATTACTCACCTTTTTACAATACCGCTTAGTTTCTACCCACCTGTTTACAATACCGCTTAGTTATTACCCACCTCTCTACAATGCCGCTTAGTTACAACCAACCACTTTACAATACCGCCTAGTTACTACCCACTTTTTTACAATACCGCTTAGTTACTGCCCATCTCTTTACAACACCGCTTAGTTACTACTCACGTCTTTATAATACAGCTTAGCTCACTATCCGCCTCTCTACAATACCACTTAGTTACAACCAACCGCTTTACAATACCGCCTAGTTACTACCCACTTTTTTACAATACCGCTTAGTTACTGCCCATCTCTTTACAACACCGCTTAGTTACTACTCACGTCTTTATAATACTGCTTAGCTCACTACCCATCTCTTTACAATATCGCTTAGTTACAACCTACCGCTTTACAATACCGCTTAGTTATTACTCACCTTTTTATAATACCGCTTGGTTACTACCCACCTCTTTACAATACCGCTTAGTTACTACCCACCTCTTTGCAATACCTTTTAGTTATTACCCACCTTTTTACAATATCGCTTGGTTACTACCCACCTCTTTACAATTTTGCTTAGTTTCTACCCACCTCTTTACAATACCTCTTAGTTACTAGTCACCTCTTGACAATGCCGGTTAACTCACTATTCAGCTCTTCATAATACGGCTTAGCCCACTCCTCACCTCTTTAGAATGTCCACACCTCACTAGTCCCTCTTTGCAATATCGGTTAGTTCACTACCTACATCTTCACAATCCCGCTTAGTTTACTTCTCACTTCTTGACAATACTGCTTAGCTCACTACCCACCTCTTCAGACCACCCTCAGTTTACTACTTCCTCTTTACGATACTTACGAACCCTGGGACCTGCCGAACAGAGCCACTGCAATGACATCAATTGACGCTCTACGGCGGTTTCATCGTAAGTCGATTTAAACAATCATAACATATGCAGTTTTATGCACTGACATTTGTATTGTTCAATTACAAAGAAAATAAATAAATTTCAAAAATTTAAACTGTCATCTTGACGAATATTAGTTAGTGTTTCAATTGTAAACCCAAAAGATGCCTTCACGAATAATCTTTCTAACAACTCCGAACGTCAGATCTAGTACAAATTTATTAAAGTGTACTAAGAAAAAAGTAGTGAAGATAATATATTGTATAAAATAATAATTAATCTGTGTAATATACAATCGAGTCAATGTAATGCCACAAAACATTTTTTAATATTTTTTCAATAAATAATATTAAAAAATGAAAACTTGACAAATTAAAGTTACATGTAAGGTAAGGGGCAAATTTAACTGTTCCCAACGACTCTATAGAAACTACACGTACAACGAATCCGGACGTTTTTAGAGGTTTAAATCCAGAAGGAGGTAGGAATATGTGGGTTAGTATATTCTTTCAAAATTAATTTAACGAATGTGTATTTGTAATATAACTATTTTAATTATATTATATAACTTTATTCTCTTCGGTTATTTTTTTTATCTAATGTGCTTTAAAAATTTGTACCGGATCTGAAAATGATTGCTAAATCAAAGAAAGCTGCTCATCCTTGGAGGGAAAATTCACCTAAAGACACCTCTAATTTTTCCCTCGCCACTATATATAGTTGCTTAAGTGGAATACGTATGCATGAGCTGTATAGATGAGGGTTCTTCAAAACGGTTTACTGCCTAACCTTAACGGCCATTTATAAAGTAGTTTCAGTGAGTTAAAGGCGATTCGAGTTCCGTATTTAAGTTAGTTGCTCAAGTTACAGATGTACTACATTCTTGAAGACGCGGCTTGACTCAGGAGGCGAAGCAAAGGATTCTCTCTCTCCGCAATCTGCAGGTGGAGGAAACCCTTCGGGCCAGAGTTTTTCATCGAACGACGTTTAGGTCATTTGCTTTGGTCAATAACCCCATGTGGGTGATACATTAGCTACTTGACTGTCCGGGTGACTCCGCGTCCTGGGCACAGGTGCCAGAGTTTCGGCCGCTATTCTGCGACCTTTTCCAGGGTGAAAATCAGGCATGCTAGCTCAAGGCATTTCACCCTGAGGAAAGTCGCAGAATGGCAGCCGAAACGTTGGCACCAGTGCCCGGAACGCGGCGTTTCCCGGACAGCCAAGTAGTTACTTACTCCGACCACAGAAGCTTCCGCTCTCACGGTGATGCATGTTATTGCCAAGAGGTGGCGGTATTCCTCCAATTCTGGCACGTGAAATTCGGCGCTGCCCTACAAGTCGGCTTGTGCAATTTTATCCCCCGGTCTCTCCAAAGAGAAACACCGCCTCAACCACAATCAGCTCTAAACTCCCGACTACTCTCCCTGAGTGAGTAATAAAGTAGAGCTTGTAAATGTAAATGTGGGGAAAGGAAAGAACATTCTCAAGGACAGCGTGCTTACATTCTGTAACGTGATCCCGGGTTCGATTCAAGATCGGGTCAAAAATAGAATATAAACTTTTTAATACAATCGTCTGAATTTCTATAGCTGTGGCGAAGGAACATCTCAGGCAGACCAAGTACGATAGGTACGGTGATGGAAACACTCGTGACATGACTCTCTCGGCCCCAAGCGTGGATAATAAATAAAAACAAGGCCCAGGCCAGGCCTGGGCCAGGCCAGGGCCTGTGATTAACAAATCCATACTAAGCATATGATTGCAGCAAATAAATAGAATTTTTTCTTCGGGATTCAGAGAACAAATAATTCCTACTTGTAGATATAGCTGAGCCATGCGATCAAAACATTATAACGAAGGAAGTAGAAAAACGTGTAAACACAAGAGTTTGGAAATCAAGATCAACCGCTTGTGCACAAATACAGCACGTACCGAAACACGTACCGATATTTATAGAAGCTCGCTTCCCCACCCCCCGAGGGGTGGTTCTTCAAAATGTGTATAAAAAGTTGTCCATAGTAAGTAGAGCTTTTCCTGAGAAAGCTGGATGCAACCTGAAGTAGATTTGACGTCTAACATTTTTATTCGTGAAAGTAGGGGACAGTAAACATAATTATAATTATAGATTATCTTAAATTTCTCGAATCCGTTTTCTCTAACATTCTTGATTTACGTGACCTTTTGAATTGCAGATATAAATACAACAACAACAACAACAACAACATAATAATAATAATAATAGTAATAATAATAATAGTAATAATAGTAATAATAATAATAGTAATAATAACAAGAATGATAACAAGAATCATAATAACAAGAAAATTATTAAATTGTACAATACCTCGACCAGGAAACGAACTCGGTTCTGCTAATCTTAGTACAGTAGTTCTAACCATTGAGCTATTGACAACCTATGCTTGGAACTGGTTCTTGTGACCGCAAACCGTCCATGAATCTGATATTAAATTGTCCCTTGTCTGTCACCTTTATGGTTCTGTTTTCAGCAACGGAAGATTTGTTCTGTCAGTAGTTGATGTTCATGCTTGCAACCACATGAAATTAGTAAACTGTTCGAAGTATAAAATGTTCATAATTGCTACCAGTTTTGAGTTATAGATAGAAAATCAACAACACCTTTTTCTCTTGTTTAATATTTTCAAATGAGAAAATGATAATGCAGCAGATATAATGAGAAAAACAAAATCAAAATTCATTAGTATGTCTATCATAATTGCAGATCGTCGTACGTAGATAAGAAATCTCGTACGTAGGATGTAATCGTTACTTGCAATAATAAATATGTCTAATGAAATAACACAATTTCGAAGTGACCACAACTAGTGGTCGTAATGCATGTTTCCTAGCGATGTGAAATGAAAGGAAGGTTATACGAAGCACGAGGGTGATGGATATGACACAAAACGCCACGGCTTTTCAACACGTACGTATTACATTAGCATACATCCTCCATTTGCAAGCCTCGTAACTTACATTTAACGCAACTATAGACTATGGAACGAACTCTGATACGGCTGTCGATATCTTAAATAAAATATTCTTCAGATTATTTACACTGGGTAGCGGGAATTATTACTTTTATCTTCACGCGTCTGAACGATATTCAAATGAGTGAGATACAATTTTGAGCATTTATTTAATGGTTGAATAACGGAACGACACATTCCGATTATTAATGGAAAGTAAGCGAATGCGTTCTTAGCGTTAATTGAAGGGAATACGATTACAGAGACAATAATTTAGAATTAATTGAGGTTAAAATTATTTTATATTGACAAAATATAAGAAAAAATTCACAGTGATCTGGAATTACTGTCATGATTTAAATGAGAGGACACACTAACAGGTACAAAAGCAACCTAGTTATACATAACGGAATCCTTTGTGTATAGATGGGCTCACTGTTTGCCATCAAATCGATTAGAACATAACATGTGACCTGTAAATGTATGTATATGGCGTTTTCAAAAGTCATGTAATACGGAAAATCTGGATGTGTAAACATATCTCAGTAGAATAAATAACTATAATATAACAAATATGAAGTTATTCCTGATTGGTTTCGGTTCATTAAATTTAAAGAACTACAGTATAAAAACGCATCGTATGTTTTAAGATTATGTTTGCGGCAAAATGTTTTGGTAACATTTTATTTTGAAGATGTAAAACATCAACGCATTATTTAATTATCAGAACTTGTCAGATGCATAGTTGGCAGCGTCATGATACATTGTCATGTTTTTATTTATTACTCAAAAACAGTCAAAAACTGTATGTGACGTATGGGGGAGAAAATCATTTGCGCACGCTTTCTTCAGTTTCATAATCCCTTCTCAGCAATTTAACTATTAATAGTTGAAAGATGAAAAAATAATAGTAATAATAATAATAATAATAATAATAATAATAATAATAATAATAATAATAATAATAGTAGTAGTAGTAGTAGTAATAAATTCAAAAAAGCAAGAGATTAACATTTCAAAAACTAGATATTTTCGTTGCCAAATTATAGAAAACTTATTTGTAACGGTAGACGATCGAACAGATTTGATTTTTCTATATTGCTAACAAAATAGAAACTCTCCCTAAGCTCTACTATCACTACAAGCAAAAGGAAACCTCAACAAAACGTGCGCATAGTGAAGCTACATTTATGACCAGAAGCAACTCATGGGGCCATCTCAGCATTTGCTCAATGGATCAGGGAAACTGGACAAAACCCCGATCGAGATGGGGTCATTGACCAGGAAGCTGAAGTACATTACTTGTTACAGGCATTTTAAGTATTTTTTTAAATTATACAATGCAAATGTAAACTAATTCACTATACTGTATCATTGTTTTGTTAAAGTAAACATTATTTTTCTTTTTGACGATCAGTATAGTCTCTAATTGTATAGAAACAGTTTTGTATATATTGTGTAGTCTCTTATTGTATAGAAACATGTTCAATTCGAAACTTCTTCTAGTGTTCTTCAATGTAAGGAATATTTCTGAACTTATTGAACTTGCGTTTGGAAAGCCTCAAAATCTTGTGGGAGGTGGTCGTGTTTGCAAAACCGGCACCTACGCAAATAGCAGAGACTATCTTCATAAATTTAATAAAATGTGTAAACAATACACTTCTCCCCATAGTACGTCACACATCGTTTTAAACTGTTTTTGACGTTAGACAAATTATTATTTTTGTAGAGACAACTTATTTCGGAGTGTCCTTTCATCTCTCCACCAGCTTTTGCTCTACGGCTCTTCTTTACTCCTATTGGTTGATATATTGAGATTAAAGAGAGGTTCACCAGGTTCGCTCTCAAATAGTAAGCTCATTGTTCGCACTGAAGACGTACATCTATTTGGTGCATATTTACAAGATATTGTTATCTCCTGTTTGTTTAATCATTTTTTAGAGTGACCCAAATAAGTAGGTTGGTGTCCTTATGAAAATTTGAGTTTTAGTTTTGATGAAGCACTACTTTTTCGTTGGAAAACCAGGAAGAAGAGCTGAGATACTACTAACAGAAACATGATCCGTCCTACGGCATGATTCACAAGGGGTTCATGAATTTTCCTTGTGACCATTTGAGCAGGAGTGAAGCAGTGTGCACAGGGCTGCCGATTGAGATCACTGAAGGAATAGTGAACAAACTTCACAATATTGTGATTGAACACTGCCAATTGAAAGAATAACAGATAGTTCACACAGTGTATTCACTCGAATAACGAACACGTAAATGATATTTAGAGCAAACATTTGGATACCGAAAACTTTCGGCTGTTCAACTGTTGACAAGAGGAATCGTGAAACCAATTTACGAGAGTGTTTAGATAATATCAAACACAATCCAGATGAGTACTTGCGGCGTTATATTACAGTTCATGAGAAATGTATCTATTATTTTTAACTTGAGACGAATTCAAGAATTGAGAACAATTCAAGCTCTGAATTTGTTCCGGCAGATGTCCTCCAAAGAAGCTGAAAATATTTATATTGGCAAGATAGTCATGCCGTCAGTTTTTTTGGGATCCGAAAGGCTTGATCTTTATCGAATATTTGGGAAATAATAACATAATCTCACCTTCATATTATGCCACATTTCTGGGTCAATTTCACAAGGAAATATCGAAGGAACGACGACATTAGGCAAATAAAACTAATCTCTTTCAACAAGACAATATATCGGTGCACGAGTTTGATATTGCCACGACTAAATTTATGAATCTGCGCTGGAAGCTGTTATATCACCCACTCTTGTAACTCTTGTAATGTAGCGTCTTTGAAAAATTCTATTTTTTGGATGGCCTAAATATATTATAAAGAATTGCTGTGCAATGTGTACTGAATTGAAACGAGACTACATTAACATGTGAAATTGATTTTTGTAAAAAACATTATCGTTTTCAAAAACTTATGAAATTATCTATCGTCGGGCATTTTCTAGAGCTGTAGAGTGCACTACAGCTCTGACGAAGATCACGATATGATGGTCGAAACGTCGGCACCTCAGCCTTCGACGCGCCGTCACCCGGACCGCACAGATCGTGACTTTAGCCGCGGAAGCCTACGACATCATGCAGTCGGGAAGCACGAGCGATTGTTACTTTTGAAGAGGAAAGGAGAGAAGTTGCGCGACGTGAGAGACAGAAGTAGGGAAACTTCGAAAGTGCCCTTGAGCAGCCTAAATTTCTTGTCACCGGTGTAACCTACCTTTAGCCCTTCTCGATGAGTGAGGGTTTTCAGAGTCGTGTGACGCAGTTACCAAGGTTATGGTTTCTAGTCCCAGCGTAAGGCTAGAGTAACATCGTTCTTCTAGCACTACGTTTCCCATTTGATCCAAAATCCTATCCATAACAATTCTTCCCTCGTCATGATTCCCCCAAGATCTCCTCACCATTCTCGATAGAAGGAAAACAAAGGCAAACCACCACTATCATCACCTTTCTCAGGATGGTTATCGTTGAGACGTAATCCTTCTCTTCTCTTCGCTTACCAACAAGACGATATTTATCTACCCGTAGTATGGTACCAAGAATACGTATTCTTTGGTGAATAGAACCAAGGAACATGTGAGGGAAATAACAAATAATACACAAGAAATACATAAGAACAGTTCATCGAGAAAACTAAATTAAACAGCAGCGCGACGTTTCTTCACCCACCCCGAAGAGAATGAAAATCCGTGCCTTTGGACGCGAGATTTATGGCTGAAAGCCGCTTGCAATATGCAGGGCCCTTGCGGGCGGCACAGGCTCTGCCCTTGGGAGGCCTCCGTCGCCGGCTGGGGCGACAGAGCATTGACTATTAAAATCCCATGACTAGCAGCGCTGCGCCCCTGTGTTGCTCAGACGGCGCGCGCCTACAAATTGACTGTTTATCCCCGGTTAGCCACGTGGTGGCAGCCTGCGTCGACGGCGGCCGCGGAACTGTGACTATGAATTGGAATTTCGTTCGATGAATATTCCAAGTTACCATATTTATGGAGGTTTCGTCCGCTTTACATGCCACATACGCCAAATAGGGAGGTTGCGGAGAAGATAAATCTCGGGAAGCTGGCGAAAAGAAATTACGTATTGAGTAACTGCACGTGGACGGAGAGTACAGTAGGATTCTCTGGCGAGATGGGAGGTTCGAAAAAATTAGTTATGGAATAAGCAACAATCTCGAAATAAAACAGATGGTTCAAACTCAAGGGTTAAATATTTAAAAACATCAGTATTGGATTGCAGTAAAAATATGAATTAAAGAAATTTTGAATTGTCACTGAATGGAAATGCAGCATAATAATACCCAGAATTATGAGAGAGATTCAATTAAAATTAACTTGCAATAGATTCTTCAAAAATAATGTCCGTTATATGCACAAAATAAATAATTTTCTGTAACCTGGATTATACGCCGTCATCGGAAAGTAATGCTCTATCACGATATAATTATTTGTAAATATATTTGTTCTGTCAAAAAGTTTGTAGCACAGAAGTCCTTATAAAGGAAAATATATTTTTTCAAATCTGAATTAATTTTGTTTGAAAATTCACTATTTTGGAAATGTAACCTTAACATGCAAAGGACTATGCAAACAAAACATTTATGGTCTTCGATATAAACTTTTATGATTTTACAAAAAGAAGGTTTCAATCAGTATCGAAAAACAGCATTCAATGCCAAACTGGATAATGTAATGAAATAGAATTGTTCACATCTTAATTACAAATAACTAAAACACCTTCACATTCTGAATGACGGAAAATTTTTCAAAATTTCCATTTAAACTACCAAAATGTAGATTCTTTTGATTCGTTCTATCAATTTTTGTCATCTCGTTTTCACTTTGTAATTAAGTTTCAACCAGCTAATTATTGAGCATGATAATTTTTTCATAAAAACAAGATTTCTTGTAAATTCATATTTCATCAATGAATTTAATAAAGGTAAGTTTTTATGTAAACGTGAATTATTGAGACAACCAATGACTTTGTTGTTCAGTATTCGACCCCTTCCATGTTTGTCAAAATATTACCTCTGTAGGCCAAAGAAGCAATATTTCAACACATCCGCCCGAGAACTTTTTCGCCAAACAGGAAGCAGGCTTCGCCACGAGAGTTGGCACCCCTGACGAAGCGGAGGGTTGCTCCAGCTTATTTTCACGCCCCGCTAGTGGCGAGCTCGGCGGTGCGAGCGGTGGCGGCGGCAACCAAGAGCCCGGGGGGCGAGGCGGGGCGGGGCGGGGGCGGAGAGAGCGGGGGCGGAGAGAGCGGGGGCGGCGGAGGCGGAGCCGGCACCGGCCCCGGCTCCTCTTCGCAGAGACCCGAGCTGTGTATGATCATTTCTGACATCGCCGTTAATAGAAACGTAATAGAAACGCTAGAGCGCCGGAAAATTGAATGGGCTAACCACAAACATAACGCGGAGGAGGCGGCGTCTCGCAGGAGCTGCCTTCTAGATTGGTTCTCCTCGAGTTAAAACGCGGAGACGCCGCCAGCGGGCGCTCAGCCCCGACGGAGCACCCCCCCCCGCCATCACCCTGGGCGCAACAGAGGCCGAGAGACGCACTCGGGGGTTTCCGCGGAGAGCCTCCGTCGCTGATCTGAGTTCCCCGGCAAGCACACCGCGCTAAAGAAGTTCCCTCCCTTCTGGTTGGTTTTTTATCCCTCCATGTTCTTGTTTTTGATGTCTTCTCTGCTTCCTTCCTCGCGTTTTTTCCTATTCCTTTTCCACGTAAGTTTTACGAGTTGGAAGTTTTTCTTTACTTATCTTTTTACGAGTATAAATCATTTTGTTTTCGGTTGTGCTCATATTTGTGTAATGGTTTTTGATTTCACTTCGTTTTGTTTACTTTGTTTTGTTTATTTGATAACGAGAACATTTCATGTTAAAGCTCTGGTAAGGCTTTAACTGCCGATCACGGAAAATAAATTTATTAAAAAAAGAACCCATCATCCAATCGCGGTATTTTCCATGCCATTACGGAAATCTACTTAGACCAGATTTCAGTCTGTTAATCGCGAGTTATAATTTTCTGCACTAAATCAGACAATTCACTTACAATTAAATTATTTAAATTAATAGTTCAACATTGTTTTAAATTTACTTTTTCATGGTGGTAAAAATCTTTTTATGAGTAAAAATTAGTTTGTTTTAGATTCTACTCATATTTACGTAATGATTTTTGGTTTTATGTCGTATTATTTACTTGTTTTGTTTCTTTGCTAACGAGAACATTTCATGTTAAAGCCATTGTAAGGCTTTAACTGCCGATCAAGGAAAATAAATTGATTAAAAAAAGAACATTTCGTCCCAACAACATATTTTCCGATCATTGTGGAAATCATCGTAGACCCGTTTTTAGTTTGTTAAATGTGAATTCTAGTTTTCTGCACCATGTGAGGCATTTCACTTACAAGTAAATAATTACCTTTAGACTCAATATTGTTTTTAAATATACTTTTTCGTGGTGAAAACTAAAATACGTGCTTTTCTATGAGATCAGAATCTTCAATTTACAATACAAAACATAATCGCATCTGTTCAGCGAGACCTACTTCCAAAGCAACTTAAGATATGGGTTAAACAAGAATCGTACTACGAAAGAAATTTAAGAAAAAATATTACAAAAATAACTAAACACACGGTCATACTGATGTACTCATCTTCAAGAACACCATCCAACCGGACATGGACCCTTGGAAAGCATCACTTTTCGACCTGCTCGATTAGATTCACCGTTATCGATAAACGGCTCAATTTCGCTACATCCGCCATTCTTCCATCCTTCGCGAAATCGTGAGAGCCCGGAAGTGCACTGTCTGCCCGTTGAGCATATGGACCGCGAATAGCCACCTACACCTTGCGGCCGGCGACCCGACCCCACAATCACCTCCACCTGTACCTCATGCACCGCACATATGAGCGCGATCGGGTTTTAAACGCCTTGACCCTGTTAATTCGCTAACGAGGTCTTGAACAGCTTCATCGGGCCGCGGCGGCCGGTCGCCAACCGGTCATTACCAACAGCACTGCCTCGGTGCGGTGCCTCATCCGCACTCTGCGCCCCCGCCGCCCCCCTCCACGCCCCCTCCCCGTCCCCACCCGACGGCCACTTCCATCCCTCGGCCCCGCCCACTCCGACGCCCCGGCCGTCCCTCCGCGCCGCCTCTAATCAAGGCTCGCCCCAGTTTTAATAAACTCCGCGCTGATCCGTGGCCCGATACTCCGGCCCTTGCGAGCCCGACGCGGGCGCTGGGAGGCAAGAGGGCGGCGAGGGACACAACGCCAGGGCAGTGCGGGCAAAGGCAGGGGATGACACTACTGTTGGGCGGTCGAAGGAGTAGCTGGACAAAATGTGACCAACATTTGTAGTGCGGTCCGTTGGGATAGAAAAGGACGTTGGGCAAGAACGGTGACTAGAATGGATGCAATACTGTGTCCGAAGAAAAGATAACAAAGCGAGACAGGTAGAAAGATATATGCCATTGAATTTTGTGATGTATCCTCTGTTCAGTGGTGTAAATGTCTTTGGCGGATTTCACACGCAACCAATCTTCATAAATGAGATCCATAAAGAAAGATAATTTCACAAAGACTTGACAAAGTGCACTTAAACATTAACAATGTGAAGGATTTCTTAAAAAAACATAAATATTGATGACAAATGCAACCCGCAACGCTCGAACACCTTTGTTGAAAGCTATGTAGTTATAATTTCAAAACGAAGCGTAGTAGAGCCTTGAAATCGAGAATTTTGGGACCGAAGGCCTCAGATTTTTCTCACAATGTAACCTACAATTGATCTTCTTGGAATTTTATTATATTTTTGCTGGTTTCGCGCTTCTAGATACTTCATTACATTGCAATTTCAATTTAAAACGTTGTTAGGAGAGTTGTTCTTGCCGGATCCTGTATTTTTGCATGGACAACTTTACGTAACTTTCTTAAGAGAAAAAAGGTTTTCTAGTATTGTTTAACTATTGAGAAAAGCGAAAAGCAAATTCAAATGTTTTTTTAAGAAAGTGTTGTGATATTTTTGTAGAACATCTGTCAATAACACTGAATAAACCTTTATTCAAATTTTTTAAAAACATCAATTGGATTTTGTTATTTTATATCCTCTAAGTACATTGGCATTTCCCTTTGTACATTTTTAAAAACAAATAGACACGTTTTGTTAACAACTTTCTCCCTAAATATGGCAATAGGATGGGGAAAGGAAATAGGAATAGAGGGTATAGGAAAGAGGGTGTGGTTTAACATGCGAAAGTTCTCGTACGCGTACCTTACTTTAATAATATTCTACAAAGGCCATACAAAATACGAAAAGCTTTTCTCAATTACCTCTTCAAACTAATATTACTCCAACCAAAAGGTATATATGGACACTGCGGCAAAAATAGTGTACGGAATTTAGAGCGGTAGATGCTAATCTTGTTTGACGTATGATCTTTTCACAACCTGTAAGCCAGAGACAAATATTCACCTACCTTTGTCTTAAATCATCACACGTAATTGATTCGTTCGATAATTGACAATCGGTCAAAAAAAAGCTCGTTGCTGCAAAAAATGTTAAAAATCTAATCATGGTACATCAAAAGCCGTGTATAACATTTTCGCAGGTGATGAATCTCGGATCTATGCATACGAGCCCGAAACGGTCTTTCAACATGAGCCAACCCCGATCAAAACTGTTCGCTCAAGAAGCACTTAGAAGTAAATGGTCTCTTGCTTTTTTGGAAATAATTGGATATGTAACTATAGTGCCACTAGAGAATCATAAAAGAGAATTCTGAATGGTACACAACCATATGTTTGCCAGAAGTTGAAGAAATCAGAAAAAAGAACCGACGACGCAGGATTGTTCTTCATTATGACAATGCAAACTCGCACAGAGCAACCCAAACAATACAGTATTTGAATAAGTAAAACAACGAACTGATGGGTCATCCATCATACAGTCCATATTTGGCACCCAATGATTTCTTTTTCTTCCCGTTCGTGAAAAATAAACTACGAGGACGTTTTTAAACCCAGAAGCTGACGATGTGCACATTTTGGGATATCTCAATCGGAATGGAAAAAGTGCTACGAAAATTGGTTCAAGCGTATGTAAAAATGCATTGACAATCACGAAGAATATTTTGAAAAACTAAAATAATTTTGAATGACATATCTTAGTTTTCAATTCTTATTTCGAATACATATCGAGCAACCCTTATTATACCGAAGACTCGAATGCAGCGAACAAAATTCTTTCAAAATAACTTAATTGAGCGGAAAAAAAAACGTGAGAATACCCACCATACCGAAGCTTTTCCTTCTCTTTGTGTTATTACTCAACAACTTCTCATATTTTTTTAAAGAGCATGACATCATTTAATGATCTAAGCTTATGGTAAAAAACCTTGTTCGCGAACTTCCAGAACACGAATCTTTTTCTCGGGGGTATCCAATGAGGTGATAGCTGGTAGATCTGAGGAATTTTAGTTTAAACCCGTATTTCTGTTGATTTTTTGGAGTTAAAAAGGTGCACACAGTAGAGTGAAAAGACAAGTTATGTCACCTCTCTTTATGAATTCAATAATGTGTGACAAACAACTTTAAAATTGATCTGACATAAAAAATAAAGTTACACATAATATGAGTATAACATATTGTATTGATATGCACAATACTGATTTATCTTAATCTATATGACATTGCGTAAAAACGGATTATTTGGCCCTGCAATATTAGTTTGTTAGAAACAAAACAAGGAGTGAATTATGCGTGCTACAAGCTAATTGCTTCAGCATTGTATAGAACTGGCGATGATAGAAGGCATCCTTACTGCGTCAGGATTTTCGAGACTACCTACGACTAGGACGAATTCATCCATTGGTTGGTGCTTTAGTGGTCGGGGGCTCTGATCAGTAGTTTTCCGTGGTTTATCTGAACAACACCAGGCGAATGCCGGAGCATTACCCTAACAAGCGGGTCACAAACGGTGCTTCATCTTTCCTTCCTCCTCCTTGTCCTATCCTCACCCCCTCACATACATACACTTACATGATACAACCACACTGCTACACATTTCGCAGTTCAGCCGGGAGCATAGAGCTCGTTCCGGCTGGGGTGATGCCCCGCTGCTTGTAGACATAGTTATGGAAACCCCGCAAGCCGACCTGTAAGCTGGCACCGGATCTCACCATCCAGTGGGGGAAGATCACCGCCACTCCTCGCGATAAAAACATGCACTACACTTAGGAAATTAATGCTCTTAGCAGTTGATGTGTCTGGAAACATTACTGAATAAATAAATAAAATTGGACGTAAAAAGAGCGGCAAAACATGTGTGCTGTTTCAGAATTCCAACAAACACCACTGTTATAATATCATACTGAACATTATAAAATTAGGTGAGAACTAAATTATTAGTTGTATTGAAAATATTTTAGTGGGGTGACGTGTTCTCGTTCCACATGGGAGAGACGCACGTGCTCGAGAGTAACTTTAAAAGCGACTTTAAATGCTAAGTCATTTTAATCAGATAAGCATCTGCGACAGTTAGCGACCTCATTGAACGCAGCATTAGAATTTAGTTCCAAATGTGTTATGGTAGTTAAAAATAATTTAATATAGTCATTCTATAATTTATAACATATATAAAATATAGAATGTATGTTCTATATAATATTCTATATAAAATATAGAATATTCATTCTACAATTTACGCAATTGGATTGTATTAAAATAATTACGTATGTGTAGTTCATGGAAATAATTTATGTAGATATTTTTAAAAATTATAATATATCAAGTATTTAAATATGGTGATATGCTCTAAAATGTTATTAAATCTTTCATTTCTTCAGGTGTTAGGTATTTTTAAAACTCTTTACAAAATCATTATTTATATATTAAAAATCTTTTATTCGTTTTTCATGTAGTACTTAATAATACCTGAAGAACCATCAAGCTGTAACACAGTGATTGGGAGAACATTTCTTCTCAATGCTTAATACAAGAAAACATTGAACTGCTTTGTAGTAAATTTATTCCAAACAATGAACTTATAATTAACAGGTTTCTCACTGTCTTTAAAACTATTTACATGTTGTATACTAACGACGTTTTGCTGCTTTTACCAGGATCTTATTCATGTCACTCAAAAAATGTGAAGCCTAAAGTAAATGTATGCAATAAACTTAAAATATTGTTAGCATGAATCATAAAAGAGAAATTCAATGCAGAGTAAAATAAATTACACAAATGTAGTTAAAAATAATACTTTAGAACATATATGGTAAGTCAAACGTTAAAAACAAGAATAGACTGACATCGTGGCGCCGTATTCAAGATCAACATATTTGAAAGAACTACATTAGAAACCTCAAAGATAATTGCTTCAAAATAGAAATACAAATTTGTTCAAATTGTATCAATTTGTAAGAAAGAGACATTTGAGGTATGTAGCTTCAGTTGCTACGGACGTAAGTTTGTTAGAGAGAGAGAGAGAGAGCCCGGCACGAGTTCGTAAGAAATGGATACCTGAGTAACTTGAGATATTTTAAGTGATATTCTGAATTAAATACCAAAATAGTAGCGTTTTAAAGATATTAAAATATTAGCAAAACCTTGGGGAAGGTATGTAATAAAATTAATCGGCGGTTCAAGAATACGGAATAAGATATCAGCGAAACCGTAGCAGGTAATAGTTCGCCGATTGATTTGTATACAACAACTTACGAACAATACACTTTGTGTTGGATCTGTAAGTGTTCTTATTTAAAATTACCTCATAATTGAGAGGCGAATGGACAGCGACGTTGGGTAAGTGAAATACAGCGGCAGCTGAATTTATTGGAAACACCAACGAACGCGGGCATCAACGAGGACATTCTGTGTCGTAGTTAATGAGTAAAATGTATGTAAAACACAAACGTTTACTTGTAATAAAAATGTAGGTACTGCTTTTCCAACTCCCCGTTATGAAATTCTTTTGTCCAGGTAGCCACGTTCCCGGGAACACTGAGTGCGGGGGCGGGCGGGGACGGCGCGGGCTCATCGCGGGGGCGGGGGCGGGCGCGTCGGCGGTCCAACACCCGATCATAGGTCTGGCGGGGCGACCTGGGACGAACCTTTAACAGGTTAATAACTTAATTCCTTGCGAGGGCCGGGCCCATAAGGCACTGCGCGCCGCGCCGCTGTTCCCACGCTCACAAATCACGGGGCAGCGGCGGCGGCGGCGGCGGCGGCCGGGCCAGGTGGCCGAGCCGGCTTATTATTGTTATTAACAAGTGCATGCGCCGGCCGGCTTTGCCGGAGATTTATATCGGCATCCTCCCACAACACCGAGGAGCCCATTTTGTGCGAAGACCACACCCCCGCTCCGCGCCGCGCCGCACCGCACCGCGCAGGCGGCGGGCGCGGGGATGGACCAGGGGCACACCGAGGGGGAGGGGGAGGGAGAGGGCGGGGGAAGGAGGAGCGGGGTGAAGGGAGTCGTAGAAATGGAAAGAGACGGATGCAGACGGGGTGTCTGGTCGTAGCGAGCACGGTGGATGTAACAGAGGAAACGGAAAAATTGGAGGGGTTGATGTTACGGGAGGGGGAGTGGGTGGCTGGGAAGGGCTAGATGTTTGAACTGTTGAGGGTTGATATATGCTTCCTTGCATGTCAACTGCTGTAGTCATTAGTCCCGCCAGTATAGTGAATGTTTTATCCTGAAAGCTGGCAATGATACTTTTCCTGTGGATGTTGAGGTCTAGAACCGCCCTACACGTCGGCTTGTGGGGGATTTCCCTTCCAAGTGTATTCCCCAGCGAGAGACCACCCCACCCGGGAAAAACTGTAGGTTTCCGACTGCTCTGCAGACATGTATGGCAGTGTATGGATGTGTGTTTTTCTGTGTGTGTGTGTGTGTGTGTGTGTGTGTGTGTGTGTGCATGCGTGTGTGTGTGTAAGGGGAGCGGATAGGACGAGGAGGAGGAAGAAAGGGTAGCCTACTCCTAATATTCTCCTCTAGACAGCGGCTGAATTCGATCGAACTATCCAGTTAGGGTCGAAAACCCTCAACCGTCGGGTTTCAAACACCAGAAACTCCCGCACAGAGTCACTGCACACAGCGACAATGCAGGACCTGAGCCTTTCTCAGCTGGTGTAACGTCAGGAGGAGAGGGTCGGGTAGGGGTTGGAAGATTGGCGAAGAAGGCAGGGATAGCAAGAGAACGGTGAAGGAGGGGATCACCAGAAACCCACGGTAGCGGCGACGGGGATGCACCACTTCCGGAGTGGGTGGCAGAGGTGGAGGGGCAGGGAGGGGGGACCTGAACCACGAGATGGGCCGGGAATGTCTAGAGAAATGCTGAAGAAGAGGGCAGCTAGAGAGCTGGCGTGGAGTCCAGGAGCTCAGGGTGATTGCGGGGCATTTGATACTGTGAAAGGTGAAAGTATGAAGAAAGGAAGTACATGATCATTTTTCTACGGTGAAAGTAACTCCGGAAGCGAGGAAAATGCAAGATATGAACTTAGGTTGAAGAACAGAATGAGTACGGGAATGAACTGAGAGTGTCCAGAGAGGACAGGCAAGGAGGAAGAGATGGATTAGGAGAGGAAGTTGCGAAAGAAGAAGTCAAGGAGAGGAACAAGCGGAAAAAGGTGAGCATGATAGTGATAACAGTGAAAGAAACCGAGAAAGATGGGAATTATAAGAGAAAGAATAGGATTAAGTTGCATAAAACACTAGCAATGTAGACGCTAGCAAGAACTGTCTTCATCTTCCCGTCATTATCCAAAATGATAATGGTGAGAAGGTGAAGACATCGATGCAAGACGAACAATGTATCGTGTGACAGAGACACTTAGATCCGCGTAGGAGAGAAAAGGACCTGAGCCGATGACGAAGCGTGCGACGGAATGTGTGGAAATATGCCTGATTGAAACATCTTCAAGAAATAAAGAGACAGGTGCTAAGATGCAATGGGTGGGGGCATAACGATTATAATGGACACAAATAGACGAATTACTAAGAGTTATTATGAGTAGGATATTTTTCGAAAATGACTGTGAAAATGTGTCTGAAACTACGTACGAGGAAATGAAACATAGGAAGACAATAATAGACCATAAATCCAATGCTGCCTAATGTCACAAACGCATTTTTATGATTAATGGTCATTAATAAAGAATAATACCCCTTTCGTAGTGGATGACACACTTGAAAAATTGAAGACATAACTAAATTAAGTAAAGTTTGAAAAAAATCAATGGAATAAAAAAGAAAAATCAAAACAAAAGGATGTAGAACTTGAGTAGACAAAGCAAAGGGAAGCATGCCTTCCAAAAAGATTACGAAGTAACGAAAAACAAGAAGTAGAATGAAACTCACGGAACTGAAACAAAGGCGAAGGAAGACGGAACCAATCGTCCGGTCACACCTGCCCCGAAGACCATTCATTTCTTCTGACAGTGGATCAGGATATCGCAATTTCCGTGAACGGTGCTGGCGAAGAATTAGGGGGGGGAAGCAAGCGTTACAACTTAATCCATGGAAGTTGCATGGGAGAGTTCGCAGAGTTGCATTTTTCCCCAATCAATTCAAATCACTTATGAGATGACGTAATACTTTGGTTATGTTCATGTTATTGTTGTTTTAAGATGTACATTGATAAAAATGTAGTTAAAACATGAAAATCTGACTTTGAAATATAAAACAACGCCCTTGAAAGTAAAATATAATTTATTATTGAAAATATAAATCGAACCTAGTCTTTCGATTCGGTAAGACTCCCGTAGTATTTCATGTTAAATAAAGTCATTGCCGAATCGAAAGGTGTCGTATTTTAGGAACGTTGTTTTTAAATCTAAGTGCGTTTTTATAATTTGAATTTGCGTTTAAATTTGTTTTGAAATGTACTACGTACGATTTAGGGTTAGTATTATTTTACACAGCTGAACTGTTGAGCAACTTAACTATTTATTATATTTTAGGACCTCAAAGTCAGGATACCATTAAATCACATAGCTACGAAGGGCAAAGGGGAAGAGGGTATGGGGCGGGGACGGGGACCAGGGCGAGGACGCTAACCGTGACTATGACGTGTACCTGGTCGGAGATGAGTATGGAGATCGGGAGAGGTATGAGGATGGAAATGGGGATGGGACGGGGAAGAGGACGGGGATGAGTACGGGGATGGGGACGGGGACGGGGGCGCGGGTTCAGGCGTGGCGAGGCGGGGCGGGGCGGAGATCGGGACGGGGAAGGGAAATGGGACGTTGATGGGGACGGGGACCGAGATGGAGACGGGGTTGGGGGACGAGAACCTGGATGGGACCCGGGATGAGACTGGATGGGGAAGGCGACAGGGACAATGACGTCGGTGAAGATGGAGGAGGGGACGGGAAGGTAACGGCGACGTGGAAGTGGAAGGAGAAACAGTCAAAGGAAGATTGATTGATTTTTTCGTGTTTCCGGGCGCGTCAACTGCTTCGGTCATTAGTCCCGTTAGTGTAGTGCATGTTTTTTTCTCGGGAGATGGCGGTGATCTTCCCCCGCTGGATGGCGAGATCCGGCGCCGACCTACCGTCGGCTAGTGGGGTTTCCCCCTAACCAGGACTCCCCCACCAGCGGGGCACTGCCCCAGCCGGGACAAGCTCTAAGCTCCCGACCGGTCTCTCGGAATATGTGGTAGGGTAGTGCATGTTAGTGTAAGTGTGTGTGCAAGGGGAGTGGATAGGACAAGGAAGAAGAAGGACAGATCGCGCGCGGTCCGTGGCCCGTTTGGTAGGGTACTGCTCCGGCATTCGCCTGGTGTTGATCGGAGAAACCACGGAAAACTACCGATCAGAGCAGCCGGCCGCTAGAATTCTCCTCCAGACAGCAGCTGAATTCGACCTAGCTGAAAAGCTAGTGTCGAAAATCCGGCCGCCGTCAGGACTCGAACCTAGGACCTCCCGGTTAGAGGCGCTGCAGTCAAAGGGAGAAAGGTCAAGGAAGAGCCGGGGAGCGGGAGGGCATGCAAGCTGAAGCTCAGAGGAACTGGGGCTGAGACGGCATTGTGACGGCTGGGGCGCGGCGGCGAGCGGGGCGGGGCGGGGCGGGGCGGGGCGGGGCGGGGCGGGGCGGGGCGGGGCGGGGCGGGGCGGGGCGGGGCGGGGCGGGGCGGGGCGGGGCGGGGCGGGGCGGGCACGGCCAGCTGGGTGCGGGCGGGCGGCGCGAAGGCGCGATAGCCCGGGGTCAAGCGGCGAGGCGAGGCGCCCCACGCCGAGGAAGGATGGGTGCGGGGAGGGCAGGGAAAGAGCACGCCGCGCATGCGCCCCGCTGGCTGGCGCGAGCCGCCGCCGCTGATAAGACGCCGCGCGCGAAATTCGGTCAGGGCGGTGACTCGTGACCCGGCAGCCCGGCCAACAGACTAGCTGGCGCGAAGTCATGGACCGAGGTGGTCCGTGCGTCACACCAATCATTCTCGAACGATTGTTACAGCTTTTACAACAGAAAGTAGTCTTCAGAAGAGAGCCCTGAGGGGGAGTGAGTGACAGAGAGAGAGGAGAGAGAGGACAGAGAGAAGAGAGGGAGGAAAGAGAGAAAGAGGGAAGAGACAGGAGAGAGAGGAGAAAGAAAGGAGAGAGAGAGAAGAGACAGATGAGAGAGAAGATAGTGAGGAGAAAGAGAGAAGATAGTGAGGAGAAAGAGAGAAGAAAGAGGAGAGAGAGGAGAGAGAGAAGAAAGAACACAGAGAAGAAATAGAAAGGAGAGAGAAAAGGGAACAGAGAAGAGCGAACACAGAAGAGAGAGAATAGAGAAGAGAGGGAACAGAGAAGAGAGAAGGAGAGAAGAGAGATAAAAGAGAGAAGAGAAAGAAGAGAGAGAAGAGAAAGAAGAGAGAGAAGAGAGAATGACACAGGCAGACAGACAGGCAGAGTATATGTGTGTGTGTATTTACATGAAAGTTAGTGCCCTTTGTTATGTTTCTAACAATATAAAAACGGTTTTCTCTAGGTTTATTCCAATTAGTGGTTAAAATATTTGTTTACTTTAACTGTAGAGAAAACTGTCGTTCCCAGAAACAAAGTATGTTTTCGAGATATCTGTGAATGAAATTTCGTATTGTTATTTTCCCTAAACTTGTATTGCCTTTTTTGTTCAATCAAGGGAATAATTTTGTAGTGTGAGCTGTTCCCGTGATTTTATGAGAGCTTAATAGTTTTAACGAGTGAAAAGAATAAAAGGGAAATGCAGACATTTTTACATTTCATAAACATTACTATTATTTTAGGAAAATTGAAGTAGATCTACACTTACAGGTATAGAATGTAGTTATTTCAAGGTGTATTCTTCATTCCTACAGGAAACGTACAATTAACATATGTAAAATATGAAGTTGACAAGGAAGAAATAAAAGTTAAGCTCCCTGACCCATCTCGGTTCAGTTGTTCTCAAAGATAGCCAACATTTATTGTTTTTCCTGTTTCCTTTACAAGTTATAATCTAGGTTGAAGACCTTTCTACTTAAAAATGTTATATCTTATGAAGTTGGCATAGAGAACAGAACATAGCTCCAGAAGGAGTCTATATTTGATTCTAATTAAGGGGAGCAGAAATTTATTTTTCCTTTACACAGTATTTATTATAACCTATATTAAAGATTCTTTTGTTCAATGAATGTTATTATGAAATTCTCACCATGAAAAAAGAACATACGTTTATTCAGTTGTAGTTTCTTTCACTTTCCCTAAATTGTTCCCAGGTACACATTGTACGCAAACAAATTCTCTCAAATATAATCTTATAGAATGTTCTTAAAAATTATTATTATTACATATAAATATGTTGAGATATGTAGCATTCCAAAAAGAAGAACATCGACAATACCATATGCAAAAGAGAAGGGAAAAAATTAAAAGATCGAAAGTGCCACCAGGTACGACCGTTTTTCCTCTAAGCGTTTTATAGTTCAGTCACGTCACAGTGTGAGCACTCTTAGAGTCATTAGGCTCAACAAAACTTTTGCCTCCATTTACTTAACATTTATTTAGCTTTCCGAAAGTTTATAAGATGACGGCCACGTTTATTATGTATAACGCTATATGAATACACTAAAATAAAGGAAATTAAATAATGAAAAGGGGAAAGAACAGAACATGAATGTTTTGGAAGTGATACAGTTGCTAAAAATTGTAATGTTTCTTCGTACTTGTGAAGACCAGTTCGTTTTTATCTGACTAGCTAAGGTAAATCTAAATCTTCATCAATATCTAAAAGCATTAAAAAGATTCCTAATTACACGGAATTTCTGTTGATCAGCCTCCTCTTTAAATAAAAGGCAGTTGAACAATTTGGTGACAACATAAAAATCCTTGGAATTACGTTCATTTTTATCCAGATTTTGGTATATTCTTTGTAGTACAAATACACTAAATGAAACGTAACTAAAAGGCCGCACACTTTTCTTCCGATCCCCGAGAAAGAACAAAGAATCCTTGACAAACCAATGAAATAATGAAAATTTAATTAAGCGAAAATGAAAGAAACAAAAACAAAAGCCCTATTATGAGGGAAAAACAGGCGCTCAAATTTAAAGTTTCACAATATTCCTAAATTTTTGAGAAATAACAACATTGATGGGCAAACTGAACAAAGTCGTAGATAGAAATTCAAAGAAAGCTTTGTAAAATTCCATAGACATTACATTTTTTTAAATGTTTCATTATCATTTTCTTCTTGTGAAAATAGTAAAGAAAAAATGAACGGTTAGTTTGAAAAATACTGATTTGATGGTCGGCATATGGAAGAAGACATTTTACCAGAACACATTGTGGAGTTATTTTAATGCAAATTTCACATATCTTTCGATCTATCTTATTATTTCTCTTATTGTTAGCATTTTATCATATTATTATTATTATTATTATTATTATTATTATATTTGTATTAAAATAATTTAAAGTTAAATTTTATTTATATTTCTTATTGTAATTGTAGTATTGTAGTGATCTGTTACCAGGTTGTAAAAACCTACCTGCAGAAATAATAAATATCTATCAATCTATTTCTATACAACGAACGTAAGTATAACTTGGAACCCGACACTTCTGCGAACAACACAGCGTCGTAAACATTGCATCTGAGATTTTACTCCGAAAATGGGCCGCGCGTATAAACGTGACCCCGGGTCAAAGGCAGCAGGCGCTCTGTGCGTCGCATGTGCCGCTCCAGCTGTCGGCGGGGCGCGAGTCACGGCTATTTCGGGAGTGCGGTTTCTGGGTCTGCCAGAGGAGTAAGTTTGCAAAAGTGCGGAGGAGACTGTCTATTGAGGGCACACCTCCGCTTCTCCACGCTTCTTGTAAAATCTACCATCCATTTCCCTTCAGTATTTAATACACATGTCTATTTACCTTGTTGATGTCCGTCGACTGATGTTTTTGGGAGTGATTTATTTATGGATCTTCATTTTTCTGGTTGACGGTCATCTCTTTGCACGTAGAACCAAATAAGTCGATGGGGTTTTTTTACTTATCCTCTCCCTATCTGTACGTTTTCTTTAATTTGATTCAAATAGTTTAAATTTTTCAAAGAATAGAATGCAATAAGTTAACAGTCACACCAACGCTACTTCGGTATTCGGTTAACACCCCATCCTTCAAAAGCATATTTTTCAATTGCACTATTAAGAATATTTGGGAGTCATACAAGTGGCCAAAAAACTCATACTCTCATACTGTGGCCAAAAACGTGTAGAATCTCAAATCTATTCAGTATCTCTTTCTTTAAAGTCAAAACCAATAAAAAAAACTATGTTACATCTAGGAGGGGCAAACGCCACATGCAGTATTGAGAATCAAAACAAGGAACCTTCTCAGCATCTGCTCAAGGAAAACTGAAAGAAACCGATTGATATTCAATTTTCTGTAATTATACATCACAAAAGAAAAACAAAGCTTAAAAGGACACATTCCGAGGTGTCCCTCCCCATTGTGGTTGAATCTTACATGTGATGTAAAGGTGATAAAATCATAAGCATCATATGAACTCCTATTTTTTTGCGGACGAACATTTTAAAGTGGGAAATTGCGCTCTAAGAGCCAGCGCTTAAAGGACTCATCTTACTGTTTAGAATAGAAAAAAATGCAATCTCTTCGAGCAAACACTTAAAAAATATATGTGATGTGAAGATACACAAAACCATCACAAATCCGTTTTGTGCAATTTTAGTATTTGTGAGGACAATTTCATACAATATAAGATTTCAAATGTGCTGACTCAGGTAGAGAAATTCAAAGAAAAATTCTTTAAAAAATGTGTTTTACTTCTCTTAAAACAAAATTGACCTGGCTCTTGAAACGTCTTCACTCTCTTTTGGGAAAAATAAATAAATTCCGAGGGCAAAGCGCCGAAGCGCTTTTTCTCACAGAAAAATAGTTTTAGGCAATTATTACTAACGCAAATTTTCTTTAAATATTTAATTAGAAACTGAAAATTTATATACAAATAAATAAATAAATAAATAAATAATGTAGGTGTGCGTAGTCAGAATTCATATTATGGCCTCAAATTTTGAGTAGTTGTAAAGCACAAATGTTTTTGTAAACATTTTTATCACATTTTTCAAAGATGTGCGTACGCTTTATTTTGTATGTAAAAGCTACATTTTTAAAATGAATTAGATAATTTTTATCGTCTTAAGATATTATAAACATATACTATAATTTTTCCGGAACAGTCCAGCGACTGTGTAGGACTTCTGAGAATGATAGATAAACTTGTATCAGCTTATAAATGATAAACTATTCAAAAAACAGCAATAAATTATTAATGTAAAATAGTTAAATTACAATTCAATAATGAGTATGTTTAATATATGAAAGTATAATTAAAAATGTCTGGATTTTTTGTTCCATTTTACAGTTTCTAACTACGGATAGCATGAGTTCCAAGAACATAGTAGAATGCAGCAACACTGCTGCTTGTTAGATCAAGGAACTAGATACACGGATTTTTTCGTTAACAACCTTTTCCATGAATTGTAGAATTTCTTCAAAGGACGCAATTATTGCTTAAGGAAATTTTTAAATACTTTTCTGCCATATTGACTGATTAACCACGGTGCGAACCACTAACATCAGTATGAACCATTGCCCAATAAGCAGCGTTTGTTTTATATCGGCCACTCCCTCAGACTTAACGACATACGTATAGCAGTTAAGATCACTAATAGTAGATTAGTCACGAATATACCCTGATCAGGAGCATACTATGTTGTATCAATATCGCGTAAATCAATAAGCAGGACTTTCGAAACTTGCTTAAATGCATGTTTATGCCTATTGAAAATGTCATTTCACAAATGTGTTCAATGGAAACAAAATTTGAATCAACCAGAAAAGTGCACACGCAAACAAAGATGCTGGGTTTTAACTTTTTAATTTATGTAATCAAAAAATACACGCGAGTATTCTCATGTTTTAGGGAACAATTTCTAGAAATATATCTAAGAAGTAATGTAAAGCGTGTGACCAGCAACTGTACAAAACCAGCCGCATAAGTGCAAGAAGACAAAATAACGTAACAAAAGTAGACGCCACTGCGTACGAGTAAAACAACGCGTGCAAGCGGTCGCCGCAACGCAGCGCCAGCGTCGCAGCCCGCACGGCTGCCACGCGTCGCGCCCGCCCAGCTCGGCTCCGCGTCGCGCCGCGCCGCCCGCTTCTCTAAATTCTGCAGCAAGTGTGCTTGCACGGCGGACAGAGGTACGGCTAGCTAATTCTATTATTTTCTATTAACGGATTGTCAGCCTGCGACGAGGCTCCTGAGAGCCATCTGCACGGAGAATGGAACACTATTTCACTGGCGCCCCGTGGAAACAAATGAAGTTGGTTTACTGCCTCGAGAGCGGCGGCGGAGAAGCGTCGGTGGAAGGTGGGAAGGAGCGGGGCGGGGCGGGGGGGGGTGGAGCGACGAGGCGAGGCGGAGCGCCAGATAAGCGAGAGGGTTAACCGCCCTCGGCGCCGAGATAGCAGCGCCGCGGCGCCAGAGGGGGTGGCGCGGGAGAGGGAGGGAGAGAGCGAGACAGAGACGGAGGGAGAGGAAGGACAGCGACAGAGATGCACAAGGGTGGTGTCTGCGTTGAGAGTTGGCGGGAGCGTCGAGACGAAGATTGTGGCTGGGTAAAGACGATGGAGGCGGTGGAGATGAGAACCGGTGGCGACCAATGTGAATAAGGATTACTGGAGTCCTCACAAAATGATTTTCCGAACAGTAGCACGCATACTGCTCAAGAAAAACGTATGAAGCTCTTGAATAATACTGGAATAAATTAAATACTTAAACACTCTTCACGAATACTGCAATAACATAATAAAGTATGTATCGTATAACAGCTCTTTATATCCCCAGAAAATCAAAAAAGTTGCTGTTCCCTAACGTAACATGTGCATAACAAATATTTAATGATTAGACATATCCAAGCATTAACTGAAAATGGCTAAAAAGTAAGGGTCGGAAAGTAAGGAAGTGAAGGGTAAAATTTACGGAGACGATGAGAGGTGAGTGAGAAATAAAATGAACAGTCATTGAAAGAACGAAGGTGTTTTGTAAAAAACGCGTAGCAATCGATGCTTAAATGAAGAAGTACAAAAGAAAAATTCAAAGATAAGAGACGTTAGACAATAACAGAATTGAACTGAGACTAAGAAAGAGCATATCAAGTTGGGGCATAACAAGCAAAGCACTTCTACAGTAATGATCACTGCAATGCTCAGTTGAAGAGGGACGTTTCTAAGTACAGGTTATTGACCTTGTAGGAAGCGATAATGTGTTAACTACCGTCAATGTAACAAAGTAACGATTGTGATACAAAGACGCAAGTAAAATCCTTTCAAATACGGTGGTTACAAAAGAAACTGAGAAAACAATGCTGGAGAGAGTGTAGTGACGGTGGAGACTTCAGTAGGCACAGAGAGACAAAAACAGCTCCGCGAACAACTGAGTGGAAGGCAGACGCAAACTACGCGGCCGCCGCGAGGGGAGGAAAGTTTTAATAGATAATGATGCAAAGTGGGGGACGCAGAAACACGGAGAAATTGGCCAACAGGGGCAGCGCGCCAAGGGCGCGGTGTGCGACACGAACAAAAGGACAGGAGAGGAGGGGAGGGCAGGGGAGGGGAAATGAAGAGTGGTGATGGAAGATAGGAGGGGATGCGAGAGGAGTGGAGAGGAAGAGGGAATGAACGGGAATGTGAGGGGGAGAGGAGGGAAGAGAAAGGGATGGGAGGGAATATGATAGGATGGGAGGGAAGAGGAGGG
>BLKR01007039.1:0-45013 GCA_011170035.1 Teleogryllus occipitalis | reverse complement strand
CACATACACGTACACGTACACATACACGTACTACACACACACACTCGTACATATACACGTACGCATACACATACACGTACACGTACACATACACGTACACATATACGTACACATACACCTGCACATACACATACACGTATACATACATACACGTACACATACACCTGCACATACACATATACGTATACATACACGTACACATACACGTATACATACACGTGCACACACACATACACGTACACACACGCGCGCGCACGAGCAGGGCCTTTGAATACTATGTAATGTATAGTATGTAATTACATAGTTTGTAGGCCATACTATGTAAATGTACAACAGTTCTTTAGATACCAACAATATCAAAAGCGTTGCTGTTCTATAAAGTAAAATGTGAAAACCAAATATTTAAAGGATTACGGCCTTTTCTTGGAGAATTTATGTCTCATTACTTCATCGGGAGCAGTGGCAAATTGATTACGATAATTCAGGCGGTACGCACATGTGAGAATCGGCAAAATAACGTAATAAAATATTTGCATTTTTAGTAAAAATCGAAAGTATTACATTGTTTTCTAATTTTTCCCGAGTTACTGGTTATCTAACGACACCATTTACGATTCTCTCATGGCCTCTCTCAATTTTTGCCCGCATTGGAAATTAGTAATATATATTTTATGCATATTTAATTTCAAGATTGAGATACATCCGAATGGTATTGCAACAGATATTACCATTGACACACGGTAAGCAGAGTAATGCAACATGTTTTAAGGCGTTTAATCTTTTGTGCAGTGTTATTTTCAAAAAGGATTATTGTCATCTTTTGAAATAATACTTTTTGAGTTGCACCCTGCTGAAGTTAAAATTAACACATATTTTAAGGAGTTTCATATTTTGTGGAGTTTTATTTTCAGAAGAATAATTGTCATCTTTGGAAATAATAATTTTTAAAGAGTTTCACATCGCTGAAGTTAAAATTAACGCATTATTAAGGAATTTCATGTTCTGTGCAGTTTTGTTTTCAGAAGGATTGTTGTCATCTTTTGAAATAATACTTTTTGAGTTGCACCCTGCTAAAGTTAAAATTAACACATATTTTAAGTAGTTTCATCTTTTGTGGAGTTTTATTTTCAGAAGAATTATTGTCATCTTTGGAAATAATAATTTTTAAAGAGTTTCACATCGCTGAAGTTAAAATTAACGCATTATTAAGGAATTTCATGTTCTGTGCAGTTTTATTTTCAGAAGGATTGTTGTCAGTTTTTTAAATTAATAATTTTTGAGTTGCACACCGCTGAAGTTAAAATGTACACTATTTCATAATGGGCGATGTGATCTGTAACACGTCTGCATGCACAAAGTCGGGCGTTTCGAGGTCCCTAAGCCGTTGTGCCGCCTATCGATCGTGGCGCCCCTAGCGGCCTAGTGTTGGCCGGTGGGCGCGGGCGCCCGTTCTGCTGCAGGTCTCAGGCGCACCGGGGCCGTTGCCGGAGGCTCAACGATCCGTAAATGCTGCCACACCCCGCCACGCATTGGCCACCCCGCCCCACGCCCTGAGGGCGCCTGTGAATGCAGCCCCCCTGCCCCCGGCGACGCG
Source organism: Teleogryllus occipitalis (assembly GCA_011170035.1). Lineage (NCBI taxonomy): Eukaryota > Metazoa > Arthropoda > Insecta > Orthoptera > Gryllidae > Teleogryllus > Teleogryllus occipitalis. The sequence goes on along the minus strand of BLKR01007039.1, from coordinate 43,419 downwards.
GTAGCAGCTAGCGCAGCCCTCGGCGTATGGGCACATTTCCGCATCCCATCTCGGGCACCGCGCTTCAAATGCAGCCAAGTGACCTTTTGTATTGCGTTTGGGGAAGGGTGAGAAAAATTCTTTTGATTTCCCTACTTTCTCAGCACACCTTCATACAGTCATTATTATTCGTATCTTCATGCTGTCTTGATCCCTGTCTCTAGGATGCGTTAATAAATTTAGAAAGAATTAATAAAGTAATGAAATATCGCACCCGATAATGTGCACCAATCAATTCAGAGTGTGGAAAAGGCCGGAAATGGTGAATCAACACCAATAAACCAATGCACATTGTTTCTGCTAAGAAATAAAATCTATTAAAAATAAAGTCAATTCTCTCTATGTATCATACATTTCACTTTTTATAGAACTTTTGTCTCATCGGCCGGTGTAGACATCCAAGAAGGATGTTGACCAGGCCACTAGGCAGAAGACTGACTTTTTTAGTGATGGGAGTAATACTTACGTTCACTGCACACAAAATCCAAAGTTGTCTTCAAGGAACAACAACATTGTAAAAAAAATGTTTGGTACAAGTAGTATGTCTGTGCTAATGCGTTGGTGCACTATCTCGTGAGGAAATTACTGCTTCATCATTTACTGAGTAATACTCTACACAAAAATTACGAAATGTTAAAACAAATAGTGTATATATTTTGAGGAAATACAAGTTTTGGAGATCTCTGAGACACTGATGTAATGAAACTCTAATGAGACGCCTAATGAGATACCTGCAGTTTCCAGTTATACATATAGTAACTTACTCAGTTGTCATTACATGTAGAATGAAGTACGTTTATTTTTTTTAAAGATTTTGCATTTATTTTGAACATTTATAGACTGATGAAAGCCATCGAAAGCCGGCTCTCTCAATAAATCTAAGTTGACAAAAATGATTTCCATTATTTAATCTTTGAATAATGTCAACCTCATCAGCATTTCTACAATTTATCACATGTAGCCGTTACGGTGAAATGTATGGAAACGTTTGGTCAGTTTTAATGTATGATTGCTTTGGAGGTATGTACGACGTTTAAATTAAATAAGCCACTGATGTTTCACAAACCTACCGTATTCCTTACGGTGTACCAGATTATGTTAACAGTAGTTACTTTAATATAATGGTTGTTTCTGAGACCTGAAAGAAATATGAGAATTGCATTGTGCTTAGCAATTTGAAAGAAAATAAAAGACGTATGATAAGCTCATATATTCCGAACACTACATTAAGAAGAAACATTACGAGATTACGAATTGACCATTCTTCCCTCAACCACTCCCATCTAATAAAAAAACGAACCAGCCACTTGTAAAAAATGTGAGGGAATGTTATCATCTCACATTACCCTTGAATATTTAAGCCTCCAAACCTTAAGAAACTCTCTTGATATCAAAAACTATATCTATGAAATATTTAATTAAATTGAAGGTTGCAAGTCGGTTTTAAATTATCTTATTGCTGGTCTTGACAAAACGATCTGAATTATTCTAAAATTTATTGTATTTAATATTTCTGTTTATTCTAATTTATAAAATATATCTCTGGTGTAAATTAATAGTGGTCACTAATGACCTTAGATGTTTATAAAGCGACCTAAAATAAATAATTAAAAAAAGACGTATGTAGTATTATCTGAAGCACGAGTTATCTGATAAGGAACTTTATTTCTACAAAAAGGATTGAAAAAACCCTCAAAGTATGCAATCGATCTAAATTGGAATACGAATCGACCTAATCTGAATAATTTGGACTCTCCTAAAAAATGATAATTCTAACTGGTATTAAAACAGAAAGTAAACAAAAAACTACATATTTTTCAAAAAATCAGAGAGGGGATGATTAAATTCATAAAAACAATACAGAATTTAGTGGTGCTGCAACAGCCCATACACGAACATGGATTTTTTTTAAATTGCATAAATTAGAAATTATTACAGACCATTAGATTTTTAACCGTAGGTAGAAAAGTGAATCACTTAGCGACTGCGTGGTGTAAAGGCAAAGCACATGGTGAATTAACTCGATAGACCTGAGTTCACATCTCGGCGCGGGAAAACTGCTGGTAGGAACCTCCTTTCCATGTTCGTGTAATATTCGTGTACAATATTGCGAAGTCGTTACAAATAATGCTATAAAGTATGGGCTGTTGCAGCACCACTAAATTCTGTATTGTTTTTATGAATTTAATCATCCCCTCTGATTTTTTTTGAAAAATATGTAGTTTTTTGTTTACTTTCTGTTTTGAGGAAATTTTCCTTAAATACACTCCCAGCAATTATTCTTTATTAAGACAGGCAAATCTGCATACTGGAAAATCATTTGCAGTCATATTCCTAAAATATCTCGGTTGTGTTTTTCCCAACAAATATGATGGAGGTGTATCGAAAGGCCTGGAATTAGACTTTGTCAAGAACACTCAATTGTTAACATTTTTCCCGAATGTTTTTGATCAACACATGATGTGATTTTTCAAGGAGCTTCCAAATATCGTAATTCGTTTTTGCAAATTCCCTCACAAAATACAATTGCTTCATGTTACACAACGTCATTAAACTTACTCTTATGTAGTATTTCAATCTAGCAGTCAACCCCTTTTTTGAGATAGTTTCATTAATACCACAATGAATATATATTGTTTTAGCGATCTGCATCAGATAAAACGAGAGTGGAGTATAATGGCTTCAACGAGCTAATTCGACGTATAATATACAAAATTATATTCTCATAATTGATAAATGTCTCTGGTGTTATACATTAATCCACCGTCGCTCTTTATTTGCTCCTTATCTTCGAGCCATTACACTGTCGTATTTTAGAAGCCCTGTAACTATTTCAGCCAGTTACTGTAATCTCTAAGGACTACATCACATTTGCTTGCAGAACCTACTTGCTCTTCATGTAATGGATCTTCTTGATACTGGTTTTAAGACTGAAAGACCTCTTAACATGAGTGTACATTCTTTGGTTCACCTAATATTATGATCAGAATGACAGCTTTCAAATGGAATTATAACAGCTTCCTTGTGAAGCATCTAATTAATATTACATTATGTGGTTAGTTCTAGGAAGCAGTTCATTTTAAATTATTACCAATGTAACGTTCAATTACAACATCTCGCCGCTGCCACCAATTTTATTCTGTAACGTTTCACGTTCCACCAATTTTATATTGTTACGTTCACGTCCCATCGCTGACACCACTTTTATGTTGTAACGTTTCGCCACTAACTCCGATTTTCAACGTTATAACGTTCTGTATAATTTCTATCATTCATATTTCTTTAAAGCAATATCTGTTCCTTTTCAAACAATTTATTTCGACAATTTCTCTCATTCACAAAATTCTATGTCTATCTTTTTTTTAATCAACTTCTTCGTTGCTATCGTAACTCTAAAACATAGGAACAGTTGTTCCAAATTCGTTAACAAACAAAATCAATAAACATATGTGTAATAACAAGTAAACGTATACGTAACGTTTTACCACCTACGATAATTATTACCACCTCGTATTCTGAGTTTTTTTACATTTTTAAACTCGAGTTTTAATAATTATAGCATTTGATCATTGCTTCATTATGTAAAATATATCCACATCTTTTAAGAAACACACAGTGGTCACGCCTAGGTTTCTGGTTTCAAAATCTAAAAGAAAGTTTCAATAGAACTGCACGTTCGGCTATTGACCCTTCAGATATTTAAATGGAGTTGCAAATGAAGAAGGTTGGAATGGTATGAATTTTTATAAGAAATTATTAATCTACAAAATATAGTAGTTTTTAAGTGGAATCAAGAATTACTACATATTCATTCAGTTAGCCAATACATACGTGGAATTAGAATTCTTTTGAAAGTTGAATTTTTGTATTCTTGCGCAATAGTGTATAAATTCTTAGCAACGTTTATTCACATTATTGTTCAGTAGTAGCCGGTGCTCTCCAAACATTGTGTTGCAAATCAATCGAATGAGGGAAGTGAAATTTAGATATATTCAGTAGCATCTAATAGGTCTGTTATTCTAGAAGTGCGAAATAATGGTCACTGCAAACTATTTTTATGTGGTTTCTAGATTAACATCTTTTCTCGAACTTTCTCCTATGTGGTTTAAATCATTAAAGTAACGAATGGAAAATATTCGCTACGTCATTAGTGGTCTGAATTTTTGCTCAAATGTTTTTTTCAATTTACTTTTTCAAAAAAATTTTAAAGACATGATATCAGCTTTCTCGATTTCTCTAGTTTTTCATCAACAGTGCAAGAACTAAAACAAATTTTTCAAATTTTACACTGAGTTCGTTTACTAGTACTAGAGAAATAAATATTTAACATTTCTAATCTTCACTAATCCAATGGTAAAAATCACACAAACATTCATACACAAAAGGGGGAAAATTCTTATTTCAAAAGATTTGTCAGTTCCTCTTCGCTGACACCAGTAGCAGAAGCGTCAATAAAAATGAAAATAATTATGAAAACTAATTGTGATTCAAATTCTCGTACCCACTCGTATGCACAACGCAGCAAAATAAATGCATGGAAAACACCTACATGCAATCACAGAGTACTATCATCAGCTAATCAACATACCTTTTCACAGAAGTAACTGCACTCATCAAATACAAATTTGAAATAAAGATACCTAATATAAAATGAAAATAAATTTAGCAAACATGAAAAAAATAATCTATTCAATATCGCCAAAATCTTGAATATTTTTGTAATGCTGAAATCAATTAAACAGTACATGTATATACAATTATATTAGACAAAGACAGAAAATTGGTATTCCCCGAGCGTACGCACTGCAGCCAGCGACAAGTTCCCAGCACTACAGCTGACAATTTACGTCGTGATAATAAAACGTGACGATACTAAAACGCGCGGGGAATGACCGTCTGCTCGCATAGGGATATGCGTGAAGCCTGGAGGCTCGTGCTTCACAATGGTTTACCAAGGGCGCACTTTACAGCCCTACATAAGAACGTGACGTCACACCAGTGTGATACCTGGGTGGCAATAAGACGCCAGATAGAGTGCTCTACAGGCACTCGTTGATTTCTAAATTATGTTCATTACAAAAATTAAGTAGATGGTTTGCAGTCAGGGCAAACGGTTCTTCTTTAGATTCATTCCTTTTCTGCACATAAAGGAGGATTTTCCTAAGAATGAGCCAAAGGGACAGTTCGCTAAACAAGTGAACATCACATGTAATTCAGAGAAGTATCCCTCCGCCGCGACAGCTGATCAGCCACGCCCCTTCGTAAAGTGATAATGGCTCCTGAGAAAACATTTCTACGCAGAAGTCCAAGAGTTTCGCTGAGGTATATGCACGTACGCGAGTCCGGGAAAAATGTATATTTAATTACATAGAAAATCTCTTAATATGCTCTTACAATCAGTAAAAGAAAACTGCCACTACTGAAAATAGAAACCTCTCAATCACAGCTCGCCACACAACAGCACAAACGCCGGAAACACGTGCTCTAGTACGCATTTCACATTCGAGTCTCGGTTTTAAAATAAACATAATGTTTATCACATATAAGTAAATGTAATGTAATGTTGATAGAGAAAAAGAATTTTTTCAGAAGAGCACATAACACTGCATTTCCTAATTTCAATAATTTTTCGTGGCGCACTCTACTTTTGTCGGACGATGACATCACAAAAAATGAAGCGTCGAAGCCCTTTACAAGTTAGCCATCTGCAAACGAACGAATGCAGGAAGGGAGTCTACTGGGATCAAGGACACAACGACCACAGAACCTTCAGGTATATTGCCAGGGCTAGCTGTCACTTTGGCTCATTTTTAGGAAAATCCTTCTGAATGAGCAAACTGGATAGCAGCCATTACCTTCTAGAAAAATAAATGCATGACGCTAGGGAGGAAGAAACCGATGATGGGAAATATGTGCAACAATGGTTCGGATATGGTGCGTGGTCGTATGAGAAGCCAACGACAACAATGTGTAAACTGACACGTCATACGCGGGGTTCGAACCAGCAGCCCTTGGCTTGAAGCATTTCGCCTGTGTTTTCACCACTCATGAGCTTTAACGAACAGGCAGAACTCATTTTGTCTATCACCATATTTTGACAATGAACGATATTTGTTTCCAGAAAAGCTTAAATAATTCTATCAATATTTTAAGTTTTCATTATCAAAAAGGAGGAAAATACTTGGTTTATGAAAATACACATAAACGTTTGGCGGACAATGTTTTATTTTCAGTACATGTTTATATTACAATTAATCGTTTCTACATGTTTTAGTTAATAATTTTCTAAATCTGTTCAATCTACAAATACCTTGATAAAAATGAAGAAATTTCAGTCGCGTTACAAATAGTAATAATATTTTGATTTATGTGTAAAGTAATTGCCTATATCATTATTACTATTGCGGAGGAGTTATTTGGGATAATATTAGTAGATTTTATTATTCATTATTTGCCCTTTAAACGCAAACGAAGTTAATTAAACGTTCTTTCAGTTCATCAAAACGATTCTCATTGATTCTAATTGATATTTTATGTTTCTCGGTCGCCTGACCGACTTTGCGGGCTAGCTAACGGGTTTCCCCATGCCTGATTTTGGTTAAATTCCACGCTTGTGGGGGGGGAGAGCTATGTGGCGAATATGATGTATTCCCTTCACCGCAACTATTAAACTCCGCCTACCTGAGCTTTTCTTCGCCACACAACTCCAGAAGCTGAGACGAATTTAAAGGAATGCTACAACACTATTTTTGCCTCAACCGGGAATCAAACCCATGATCACACGATAGAAAGCTAGTTCGCTATTCATGAGCCATCCTAGACGCTTCTCACATATTTAAAACAAATCGAAATGTTGAATTCGGTCAATTATCAGGCTACAACATATATAAGCTATTCCAGTTTGGCTTGAAAAGGTTGTACACGTTTGTTTTAATGATCAAGGTGGAAAACTATATTAAGGTAATCGATTTTATTACATGGGAGTTTTTTTGTTTTTTTTCTCCCTTTCAAAATTCAAAATTTATTGCTTATTTATCCTTGAAAATCGATTTTATTACATGGGAGTTTTTTTTTTCTCTCAAAATTCAAAACTTAAGTAGTATATGATTTAGTGTAGGGATCACAGAATTTTGAAAATGTGCACACAATTCACTTTTCCCCATAGCCCGTCATACGCAGTTTTTAACTGTTTTTTGACGTAAATAAATAAATAAATAAATAAATAAATAAATAAATAAAGGTGACGTTTTCTCATTAATTAAGGGGCCATCCATAAATTATGTGAGGACTTTAGGGGGGATAGGGGGGTCAAGCAAATCTCACCTAATCTTACGTGGGGGAGAGGGGTCTCGGCAAATCTCATGTAATTTCTTTTGCTAAAAACAGTGCTGAATTGCGAGAAAGCTCAAATAAGTTAAGTAAAAAAAGTTTCTATACTAAAATAGGGCTAAATCTTGCACAATAATTTTTATCGCGGTTATGGGAATGCTACATTAAGTACCATTGTATACTGATAAAAAGAATCTAACAAAAATTACCAAAATTTTTATCATTAATGAGATAAATCTCATTACCTGTATTTTTACAGAAATTTGAAAGAAAAATTACAGAGCTTTCTAAAAAATAATATTCATTGAAATTCAGTCATTCTATTTTCTCAATACTAGTCATATCCAGTCTTAAACAAATAAAATTCAGCAAATTATATTTTTAAATCAATCCCAATGCAATCCGTCAAAAATTTTTACAATTAAAATATTGAAAAATCTCACGTGGGATTACAAGGGGGGAGGGAGTGTAGCCAAATATTACATCTGACCAAGGGGGAGAGGGAGTCCAAAAATCGCCAAAATCGCCTCACGTAATTTAAGGACGGCCTCTAACTTTACATCATCATCACGTGAATTTCGTGAAAACAAATTTGAGTTTTCATCAACGAACTCGGGCAGCTCGGGAAAGCGAACTAAGGAACAGAAGCCAACCTTAAAATCACTTCAGTCGCTGTCTTGAGGAGAATTCTAGCGGCCGGCTGCTCTGATTGGTAGTTTTCCGTGGTTTCTCCGATCAACACCAGGCGAATGCCGGAGCAGTACCCTACCAAACGGGCCACGGAATAGCGTGTAATATTTCCTTCCTCGTCCTGTCCTATCCTCTCTCCTTACACACACGCATTTACACTAGCAATCACTACACTACCACATATTCCGGGAGACCGATCGGGAGCTTAGAGCTTGTCCCGGCTGGGGCGGTGCCCCACTGGTGGCAGAGTCCTGGTTAGGGGGAAACCCCGTTAGACGACGGTAGGTCGGCGCCGGATCTCACCATCCAGCGGGGGAAGATCACCGCCATCTCCCGAGAAAAAGCATGCACTACACTTACGGAACTAATCACCCAAGCCGTTGACGCGCCCGGAAGAAACGAAAAAATCAATCAATTAAAGTCACGTCGAGAGTAAAGTGCGCTTTGCCCCCTACCACGCAGCCACCGTCCACGCGTGGGCGGCCTCATGCGGCAACATCCTTACAAGGGTGGAGGGGGCGGGGGAGGGGGGCGTCTGCCCGGCAGGTAACAGCGCTCGCGCGCGCGCCGGCCGGTGACGCGTCTGTGCGCAGACAGCGCGGCGCCGCGCGGCGCGCCGCTCCTTTGTCGGGCGACTGTGGCGCCGCGGGCAACCGCCTCACCACCCGCCGCCGCCAACGCTCTCGCTTCCGATTGGCTGCGCAGCCAGCGCGTATCTGCACCGCCTCCGCGCCGCCCACGGCGCACACTGGGTGGGCGACGATTGCAGGCGGAGCAAATAAAATTGCGTGTGTGGCTGAGTGAATGCAAGTGTTTGTGGTTGATTGATTGTTAGTGATTCCGGGCGCGTGAACTACCATGCCATTAGTCCCGTAAGTGTAGTGCGTGTCTTTGCTCGGGAGGTGGCGGCGGTCTTCCCCCGCTGGATGGCCAGATCCGGCGCCGACCTACCGTCGGCCAGACAGCGACTGAATTTGACCTAGCTGACAAGCTAGGGCCTCCCGGTCATAGGCACTGCAGTGACATCAGTTGATGCACTGAGCCACTGCTCCCGGAAAAGTGTTTGTGAATACAGTTTAAAAATGATTGAGAGTGTGATTCGGGCAAAGTAACGAAATAGAAGATTGAAGAAAAATAATAAGAAAAACAAGAACTTTTCTGATATAATTTTTTTTCAAACTTTTGTTAATAACTAAAGAGGCCCAAAGAGGTTTGTGTAAATAGTTATAGTTTAGGATATAAACTACTTTAGTCTGTTTAAGATAGACCCTTCCCATTGTGGAAAAGTCTAACTTAGCTGCAGAACCCAGACTCATGAATAAACTCTCGCTTGTTTTAGCGCAAGTCACTTGTTTCACGGAAGAAATCACTCAGTGGCTGACTCATGCAATTAAAAAGATAGTTGCAATATTCTAGGCACAAATATTTTGTAGTGAATATTCAGCATATTCTTGCCTAAGTGTTTCACGTTTAGTAATCATATTAGTTCACTATTAATTTATAAATATATAAATATATATTGGAGAATGAAATATGTGTTGAGATTTAAACAACTGTAACGGATATTACGTTCGTATTTATCTCTCATTCCTATGGTGTTTTTACGCGATAAAAAATTTTTCATTTTTCAGTCAAAATAGAAACTAATGTTTTATACTTTTCCCGTGTTTCTGAATATTTAACTAGACTATAGACACCTCTGTAATGGCTGGAGGTTGCATAGTTTTCTCTCAGTTTCGGTACGCGTTGGGAACTAGAAACAAAGTAACAAAAACCCCAAATCCGTGACGCCCGCAACACTACCTGGAGATTGATTGATGATTGCGAGCACATCAACAGCTAAGGTCATTGGTATCGTAAGAGTAGTGCATGTCGCGGGAGTGGGTGGTGACTTTCCCCCGATGGTTGACATAATCCGTGCCGACCTAACCGTTTTTCTTCCCAACCAGGTATCTCCCGTCAGCGGGATCCACCTCAATCGGGACAAGCTCGGAGTTTCTGACCGGTCTTCCAGCTTATGTGAGAGTGTAGTACATGTAGGTGTAAAAGTTTGTAAGTAAGGTGAGAGGAAAGGACAGGGAAGAGGAGGGAAAGATCGCGCGCGATCCATAGCCGGTTTCTTAGGGTACAGCTCCGGCATTCGTCTGGTATTGATCGGAAAAATCACGAAAAACTGCCGATCATATCACCCGACCGCTAGAATTCTCCTCAAGACAGTGGCTGAAGTGATTTTAATGTTGGCTTCTATTCCTTAGTTCGCTTTCCGGAGCTGTTCTTTTTATATGAAATTACGTTGATGAAAACACCTTGTTTTCACGAAATTCATGTGATGATGATGATGTAAAGTTAGAGGCCGTCCATAAATTACGTGCGACGATTTTGGCAATTTTTCGACTCCCCCCTCACCCCCTAGTGAGATGTGATATTTTGCTAGACCCCCTCCCCCTTCTAATCTCACGTGAGATTTTTTGACCGAACAATGAAGCTAGTGCCAGAAATCCTGCCACCGACTGTACTGGAACCCTAGGACCTCTGGGTAAGAGGCATGGCAGTGACATCAGTTGATGTCCCGGCCGCCTAAGCCTGTCACTCCCCGGAGACCCAAAGGTTGTTTGGGCCAGCCAGAACCGCCGCCGGGCCCCGATGGCAGAAGTGGAGGGCAGGGGGGGAAGGGGGCGGGGCGCCGGCGCGTAGCGGTTGCGTTTCAGTGGGCGCACGCGTTCTCGCTTTCAACGCACGCAATGATCGCCCGTTTGCTAAATCATGCGTCGCTGAAAGGCCTTTATGTCGGTGGAGAGCACGGTTTTCACATTCGCGTTTTCCTGCATGTCGATTTTGTGTAGTGTTCGTTTCCATTGAATCGCCACAGGAGGAGGTGGCGGTTCATGAAATCGTTTTAATTCGACACATTGAAATATTTAAATGCTAAATGTTGCGTTTTGTCGGTTGATTCTGTAACGAAAAGGATCAGAAACAAATACAAAAGAAGTAAAGATACGTTCCGAGGATTTGAAAGTTACTTTCATCAGAAAGAAAACTGCTTTATGAAGGCGTCAACAAATTAGAATGGCAAGTCGATTTCTTTAGCACAATATTACGAAAGTCATTTGTGAAAAGAACATTAGTGCCATATATTAAGAACTACATGGGAAACGAATATCTCCGGTAAATAGAGGCGACAAGAATTGGAGTTTGATTTCAGTAAAAACATTTAGATTAAATTAAGTCAACTCACATTGAGTAAAAGGATAGATTGAATGAACTTTTATGTAAATGACCACAGGGATGTTGTAGGAATACAATTGAAGTATTTTAATAAAATGTAAGTTGTACTAATAGTGTGTTAATGCTATAGCTTCGCACATCGAAAGTATCGAGCACTGTCACATTTAGGGCGATTTAGTAGACACAAGTGAAAAAGGTGTTTCGTAATTTATTATCACGAATTTCTTGATTGTTTATTAAAAAATAATACAATTTTAGTAGAAAAAGAATTTCGTACTATATTTTTCGATTCTTTTCAAAAATACTTTATGGATTGTTTTTTATTTCTTTGGAAACAAATTGTAATTTTTATACATGGTGTTGTGTGCCTGATAAAATTCGGATGAATTAAGTTCGACGAAAGGGATCAAGCAAAAGAAAATTCTGAAAAACCTGCTTCATTATTGAATGATCGACTGAAGTTTCCGGACAACTAATTTGATCTTTAATTCCCGTACTGTGGTGAATATTTTAACCCAGGAGGAGGCGATGTTTCTCACGTTCTCGATGAGATTAGCGTCGATCTACACGTCGGCTTGTAATGTCAGGATGTCGTGAGCTGATGTCACTGAAACGCCTCTGACTGGGAGGTCCTAGGTTCGAGTCCCGACAGCGGCAGAATTTTCGACACTAGCTTTTCAGTTAGATCGAATTCAGTCGCTGTCTGAAGGAGAATTCTAGAAGCCGGCTGCTCTAATCGGTAGTCTTCGGTGGTTGCTCTGATCAACACCAGGCGAATGGTGGAGCAGTAACCTAACAAACGGGCCATGGACCGTGCGCGATCTTTCCATCCTCTTCCTTGTCCTATCCTCTCCCCTTACACACACACACACACACACACTAACGTGCATTACGCTACCATACATGCTGAGAGATCGGTTTGGAGCTCAGAGTTTGTCCCGGCTGGGGTGGTGCCCCGGTGGTGGGAGATACCTGGTTGCGGGAAACCCTGCTGGCCGACAGTAGGTCGGCGCCGGATGTCGTCATTCAGTAGTTGACGTGCCCGGAATCACTAACAACCATCCATGTAACCAACCAGCGGGGTCAAGCTCTAAGCTCCCGACATGTGTGGTAGAATAGTGCGTGAAAGTGTAAGTGTATGCTTATAAGGTGAGGAGAGGATAAGGAAGAGGAAGGAACGATCGTGCCTGATCCGGAGCCCGTTTCTTAGGGTACTGCTCCGGCATTCCTCAGGGCTTGATCGGAGGAACCACGGAAAATCCCAATCAGAGCAACCGGCTGCTAGACGTCTTCCGGACAGCTGCTGAATTCAACTCAGCTACGCAACTGTACTTGGGTTTTTCTAACGTGGCGGCTGAGGGTAGTATCTCCAAAATGGTATTCGGCACGACTTCCTGCGTCTTTCTTGGCTCTGCCGCAAGATGTCCCATGATCGCGACCGCATCAAGTAGTGCTGCAGATCAAGCGACTCTAGCGGCAGGACTGAGAATGACTCAAAAGTCGTGCCGAATTTCCTTTTGGAGATACTACCCTCAGCCGCCACGTTAGAAAAACCCAAGTCCACCTCCGTCGGAAGGCGAATCCTCGGGTTTGGTCAGATTCTGAGCAGAGGCTGCAGCTAATTCTGAGTTAAACTCAGTCGATATATTTTATTAAATCACTTAATTAATTGTTCGAATGAAGTAAACAAACGGAACTGATATGTACCAGTATATCTCTGAATATAAGAGAATATATCTGTCCACATTTATCTTCTTTCTAATTACCATTTAGAGAACTTAAGACATCTCCAGAAAGAGCAATGAAATTGGTCCAAAACGTATATTTAAAATTTTGCTTTTTGTTTTCTTTAAATTTATTAAGAACGTATATTGGAAATACATTGTAGTACGATTGTGTATCTAGACATCCTTTTGTATCGTGTATATCTAGACATCCTACTCTCTAACTGCATACCAGCACTAATTGCTGATCACGCTCCAGTCAAAGCGACAAATACCTTGCAGCTCGTTACTTGAGAAGCTTTCGTCGGCATACCATAAAATCGCGGCTGAACAAAACGGGCTTCGATTACTCACCATTCGCCTACCGATTCGCCACGGCGGTGGTGCAGAGCTGCACTCTACCGGCGCTCCTCCGATGCAGCGGATCCGGGTAATGATAGGCTCAGCGACATTAGGGGGGTCGCGGAAGTCAAAACATTTCACCGAGCAAAAAGCGACGTGAAAAACGCGTAGGTTTTTGACGCCCACCCTCAACTTCCCGCTTTCGCCGATTTGCCGGCGAACGGGGCAAAGCCGTCGTGTGATTGAGGCGCGTGTTTTTGCGGCGGCGGCGGCGGCGGCGGCGGCGGTGCACCCGTGCAACGCTTCCGTGCTTCCTGCGCCGCGAGGCAGACTCTGGAACTGATGCGGCTTCCTGGAAATGTCACTGGAGAAGAACGCGATTTGTCCGCTCGCGCCAGCCGGCGCCAAGTGGCGAGCTTGCAAACAGGCGGACTACTTTGGGTTGCGGTGCATGTTAGGAAAATTGGAGTGCGCTGTTCAACCGTTGTTCCGGGTACGTCTATTTTCCTCCTTGTCTTTCATTTTTCAAAGTTCGTTGTGTTCGTATTTTAACCTCTAACGCTAAAGAGAGGCTACTAATCCATCTAACGCCGCTCTCCCTTATTTTCTGTGCTTATCTAACCCGATACAAATTTTCAAAATTTTGTTTATCACCTAAAAATTAAAATAATGTGGATGTTTATTATTGATTCCTTTGAACTCTTCAAAATCATATTTTTTTAGCATTTTGTAATACTGGATTATTGTATTGTACTAAGTATTGCCATAATGGAGAATACTTTGATAGGAAGCGTCGCATGCCAAGCCCATGACGTGCCCTTGAGCACACTTCCCTTTCTTGATTTTGTCGAGGCATTTATTCCTCCAGAAGAGTACTTTGCTTACCAATGCCTTCCTTAGTAAAACAGGGAAGTAGTATCTGTTCAAGTACTGAAATTCCAAACTTTTAATTCAAAATAATTTAATTAAACGCGGTCGTAATGTTTTCATCAAAATTTTCAATGCACACTCTGTCGGTGCTACTTCGCTTTTATTGATTAATATTTTGTGTCTGAATTTTTGCCTTTTTCAAGTGATATATTCCGCTATTAATCCACATTAAAACTCTTCCAAGCATCTGTTAATAAAGAAGTATTGATTTTAATGAAGCAACGTGATCCGTGTTTTAAAATATTGAGCCTTTGAAATGGGAAAACTGTGTTTTTAAGCTGTAGGAAACAAAAAGAGACAGGATATTCAGAAATGAATAATGATTTCTACTCGTTACAATGCATGTGAATATTTTTGTTTATATCAAATAATTGTAATACAGAATAGCTTGATAATTATATGGTTCATTGAATACGAAGTTACTGTTTCTTGTTCAATTTAACTTGTTTTTGGAAACATGTAAATGATGTAAGAGTAATCTGTTTTACACATTAACTTTAAGACAAAGACATGAATGAGTATTTATAGTTTTCGTCGTATTCAACAACTGAGGCCATTAGTCCCATAAGTACAGTGGATGTTAGGTGGCTAGGTGATGCACATCAAGCGGTGCGCCGTCCCAAAATGGAACAACACTGAACTCTCGATTGCTTTTCCGATATGTGTGCATATAAGTGTGTGTAAAAGGAGAGGCAAAAATGACAAAGGAAAGATCACGCTCAGTCCGTGGACCGTTTGTTAGGGTACTGCTTCGTCATTTGCCTGGTATTGATCAGAGAGACCACAGAAAACTGTCCATCAGATCAACCAGCCACTTGAATTCTCTTTGAGACAGCGGCAGACTTCGATCTAGCTATGAAGTGTCGAAAATCTGCCTCAGTCAGAAATCACACCCTAGGAGCTCCAACGATGCTGCAGAGTCAACAGTGTTGCCGCTGAACTATGGCAGCTAGTGAGATGGAGTTCGTGTGTTAGATTTAAGTGTTTGGGAAATAAAAGAGTATTCAAAGATTAAGTGAAGTTGTATTTCTGTATAAAAGTGCATTTAATGCCATTAACAATTACATACAATTTAGATAACATGGTCTGATTATAATCCATGCAAACTTATCATACACGAAAACAATAATTTTCAAAAACAACATCAACAACAAAGAACAACAAAAACAAGGGAGATAAATAAATATACATAGATTTGATACAGAGTTGATATGCTGAGAAACTACCATTAGATCTTCTATGAATACGTATGTCGTAGGAACGCAAACTAACATATCTGACTGGGTTTCTACGGCACATGACTTAGATAATCTTCAAAGCTGGGTAGTGAACGAACACATTTTTCTTTTCCGAAAAACTAACCAAAGGAAAGAGGAGCACGCTTGTTACGAGTAGAGGAAAGAAGCTGTCGCCCATACTGAACGGGCGCTGGAGCCGAGAGGGGGTCGGACGTGGGATCGCAGAGCAAAGCCGTGGGGAGCAGTGGTCTTCGTGTCGTCTAGTGTTTGCCGTGGCCGTGGTGGAATCCCCAGTCCTTGTGCTCGTGGTGACCGCCCTTCTTGCCGTAGTGCTCGTGGTGTCCGTGGTGATGGTCGTGTCCTCCGTGTCCGTGGTGGCCGTGGTGGTCGTGGTGGTGATGTCCGTGGTGGTGGTGTCCCTTCTTGCCGTGGTGGCCCTCGTGGTGGCCGCCGTGGTGGTGGCCGCCCTTGTGGTGGCCTCCCTTGTGGTGGTGATGCTCGTGGTGCCACTTGCCGTGCTTGCCGTGGTGGCCCTCGTCGTGGTCCTCGTCGTAGAATTCCTTCTTCTTGCCGAACTCGTCCAGCTTGTGGATTTCGTGGTGGCCCTTGGTGTTGTGGCCCTTGTTGTAGTGGCCCTTCTCGCCGTATTTGTGGCCCTTGTGGCCCTCCTCTCCGTGGTGGTGATGGCCGTAGTGGCCGCCCTCGTCGTGGTGGCTGTGCTTGTGGCCGCCGTGGTCGTGGTAGTGGCCGTGGTGGCCCTCTTTGTCGTGGTGGCCCTTGTGGCCGTGCTCGTGGCCGTGGTGGCCGTGATGGCCCTTGTGGCCGTGGTGGCCGTGGTGGTGGTGGTGGCCCCCGTGGTGCTCGTCACCGCCGCCGTGTTCGTGGTGGTGGTGGTGACCGCTGGCCGCGGCCTCGAGGTCGGTGGTCGCCACCGCCGTCTCCTCCTGCACCTCGCGCTTCTCCACGCCCCGGGCGGAGGCGAGGGCGACCAACGCCCACAGGGCGACGGCGCCCAACATCACCGCGGAGGCGCCCCTCATGCTGCGGACGTGTTGCTCGGAAGGAAACCGGTGTGGGAGTGATACCAAACCACCTGCCGGCGTGTCTATTTATATGGCGAGGGTTTCCACCGGCTCTGGTGAGAAAATGGCATCCTCGTTGCTTATTTTGCGAGCCAGGCTAAGCTTGTCGCCGACGCGAGGAGACGCTTTTCTTTTGTTTCTCTTTGCCTCCGGGGGCGGCGCCGCGGCGGTGGGGGCGGCGGCGGCGGCGGCGGCAGGCGGGACGGTGCCTGCTGGAGTGTGCGATTGGCGGCGGAGAGGTCTGTTTCCCCAATCTGTGAAGAAACTCTCTGTTGTGTTTCTTTCTTTACTTACTCATTGAAAAGCTTTCACTTTTTTCCACCTACGGGTTGTCTCGCAACGGACGCGCGGTCTGTGTTGGCCCGTTGGGGCTGTGGCAGAAGTCCCTTGTTGGGCGTACGCTCTAAGCTGCGTCTGGGCGGTTCACGCGTGCAGGAACCCGCTCCCAATCTTCACGTTTTTTTCGTACCCTGCGCGTTGCATTACGTCATGAGGAGCCATCTCAAGCGAAACTGTCAATTAATTAACGTGTTTCTTCTCCCGAAAAAATACACGAAGCGAAAAACGGTAACCGGTTTCACTTGGCCACACTTGTTAATATAATCAGCGTAGAATTGCCACCGAAGTTGCAACTACGCAATCGTTGGACTATGTCCGTAAGAATACGTAACAAGAATGTCATGAATGTTAAACAAACCGTGAACGCGTTACATAAGCAACGGCTGGGTCCTGCGGTGTGGCCTGCCTGTCAATGGCTTTATCTTCTCGGTTTGGGTTATAAAGTGCTGGAGACAAATGAGCCTCGTGCATTTTTGGCGCAGGTGTTCAGTGTGTGTCCTTCATTCCTCTCCGCTTGTTTCCGCAATGGAAGCACTAGTTGCTAGAACAGCGAGTGGTAAACAGAGAATATCTTGTCATCTTCGTAACAACACACGTTGGGTACAGAGTTAATGCCTCGCTTTTATTCCCGAATTCCCGCAATATTTGTGTGCACAAAAAAGTAATATTTTCCCTGTAAAACACGTTTACTATTTATAAGAATATTTTATCTCTTGTATTTATAAAATGATTTGTAAGCATTACTTTTACTGTTGGAAGTTAATTGACTGAATGAAGAATACTAGGATAGTTACTCAAAATTCGTATTTTCACTATTCTTATTTTTCTATAATATTTATTCACCTAATTTTAGTTTCAGTGAGTACTGTATTTTGTATAAGACAGTACGTCAAACATTATGATTTTTAAATTAAAATTAAATGATCTGAATGAGAAATGTCACGCAAGTCTACCAAATGGTGGAAACAATGTAATGTGAGGATATTGTATTGGTAAGGTGTAAATGTATGGTATTGTAATGTATAGTATATGTATTGAGAATAAGATCGCTAATAACACGAGTGGTTGATGAGACCTAAAATAAACATCTATCTAAAATTGTCGAACATTTATTGTTACTTGACTTATGTATACATGCCCCTAAATACACAATATATGCCTCAATATACATATCGATTACGTGTATGTGTCAAGTAGTGTCTGTCAAATGAAAAGTAGCAAAATTATAATTGAACTCTGTTATAGGATATTTTGTTTTAAACAATTGAGTTGAGATTCTAAAATAATCTCCACACTTGGGGTTTTCTTGTTATTATTAAGTATTGAAAAATATATTTAATACTCAAACATTTTCAATAGATTTACATTTTTGGTTTCTCCCGGTTGCAATAATCAGATTCCATTTCTTGTCTTCCTCTGTTGGGTTTTGTGGGTCAAAATGATTGTTTTCCACTTCTTGCAATCGCGACGTTTCATTTTTATTCTTCTTGGTCTACAATAGAGTTTAATATTTCTCGGGCTAACAGTAAAGCTTCCCGATGAAGACTTCTCGTTATTTGCGAGGAGTAGAGAGAGAGAGAGAGAGAGAGAGAGAGAGAGAGAGAGAGAGAGAGATAGAGAGAGGTGGGATCAACAGGAAAAATTGAAATGTTCTCATAATGATTATTTGTAATCGCTGCACTGAATGTTACGGCCTACATAATGGTGAATTTACAAAATTGGTGCCCAAATATCAGAAAGATATGTCATTCTTCGGTGTGAGTGTCATTTAGTTATCTTTCGGAATCCCATAATTTGTCTGAAAATGTTCAATCACTGAAAAGTTTGTTCATGTGGAGATAAAATAAATTATTCCTCATTTTGAAGTAAATGTAATGCTGTGGAATTGAAAGTTTCAAAATGTTGCTGTAAATATAAGGACTGAGACGCACGTTACAAATATATTTTATATTTGAAAAATTCTGTGAGTTTTCATTTTAAATTAACACGATTTTGGTACTGTGCATCGTGTTTAGATGCACGGGAAAAGTTATACAAATGGGCCTTTCACATACTTCCAACTTCTGTTCACCTCGTAGGTTATCTTCACCTCCCAACTACTCGAAACGGATTTGGAGTCTAAAAATCTCTTCCTAATCAAGCCCCCTAGAACATCTTCTTAGACTGGGCTAAGAGGAATTGGGTTAGTTTTCTCGAAGTCGCATATGAGTATTTTTCTTTTTTAACGTCAAGTGTGCAAAATTTCTACAAAATCGAAATAAACCTATAGTTTACAACCCAGATAAATTTGTAACGCAAATATGATTTATTTCTCAGATAATATTTATAACCCAGATAGATTTGTATAAAAGTAAATAAACTTTCTTCTTCATATATTACAAAAGATTGAGCTGAAAATGTAGAATAAATCATGGCAGAGAACGCATTTCACCTTACAATGAAAGTGAATTGAATTTGATTTAGCAATCGTTGAGTTTATCCGGATGACATACGGACGAAGTTCAGATAGAAGAAGTAATTCTAAAGGTTTATTTTATGTAAATAACCACATGAGCTTATAAAAAATACAAATGTACAATTAGGTATAATTCATTTTTGAGTTAATATTTTTGTTTACTTTTCACAACAATAAAGAAATGTCGCTTGATGTTATATGTATATATAACAATTCTATGACCTCCCTAACGATTTAATTTGAGTTTTTGTGGAGCTCAATTATTCCGTCAGTTGATGCTCTAGATTTCGTGGTTTTTAATAAATTAAATATTGTAATGTTGTTATGACGTATAAATTAGTATTTGCCACGTACGAACTACGTACCACTAGACAGTGTTAAGAGAGAGCATATCTATTCAATTGTTTGTTACGAAATCGTCACCGAACTCTCACTCACGACACACCAAATCTACTTTTTCGTGGTCGCATTATCCAATGCGACAAGTGTTAAATGAAACAAGCTCTGCCTGAACACGCTACGTGCTTCGCGGTAGAAGAATTTCACTTAGTCATTGGGTGGCTTCAATGCGATTTGCACGCTCGTATCAGTGTACTACATAGTACCCAGACATCCGATCAAGACGATGGTTCTATCGGTGGTAAGGTCGAATGAACACATTGGGAATGCATCTGTTTTCAGGGAGGGAATTAATTTTTATGCCCTGTAGTCTTCGTGTTTTGGTCATTGTATTCAGTACTTCCATTTAAAGACCAGAAACAAGAGAAATCGTTTCATTGATGACGGAACGTCAGTCACTCGGGTATTTCAAATTCAGTGAATCGTAAATTTTTAATTGGTGGAATCGAAGACTCCTGCAGATCAATGAGGATATTTATTTGTTTATTACACGTTTAAAATATAAGCGGGAATAGTTATAGAAATAAGAATATCGCAAAACAATATTTCATTCCGGATTTTTTTCGAATTAAATGAAATGGGAATGAAAATAAAATTGAAAAGTATTATTGCTCCTGTTCCTTTAATTTATAAACAAATATTATGTGACAGGTGGATGTATTACATTTACTACCGAGACATTGAATTGTTTAAAATTAAAAGATCTCATGTCCATAATAACTAAATTTTCCGTAATCAAAGAAAATTGTCTATTTCGTCACCTAGAAACAAAACGGCACAACTGCACAATATTAAATAATACAAACTTTAAAAATGCAACTAAAATGAATTTGAAAAATTGTTGATGGACATGCGATGTTTCATATCTAAACATCGAGGAAGTGAGGTTGTAACTTCACTTCCAAGTTAGGCTTACGAAAACACTATATTCTGATACAGTTCATTTTCTTTCTTTTATTAACAGAAAAATACACGGAATTAAATTCAGAAATACACTGTTACGATCTTAAAATAATTAAATTTTGTAACACCCAGGACAAAAGAGAGAATATTTTTAACATAAGTTAATCTTCTTCTACTTCAGGAGTATTCCGTGATGATATTGATTCATAAAAGTTTTTATAAACATCTGGTATATTCTGTAGTAATTAGTTAGGAGAGGATTTTTATTTATTGCATTCATGAATCTTTTGGGGAAAATTTTTTAGTTTGGTAAGGCAATCGATTTCACGAATGTATACTATATTTTGCAAGTTTAAAGGTTACACATATTACTCCATCTCTAGCAACAACTAATCCATGTGGAAAATATTCAAAGAAAGTGAACTGAGAAATTTTGAAAATTAATTTTTGTTCTTCGGAATTTTTCTATATATTTCTATAGACAGTACTTCTTCTTTTTAATATTTCTGACATCAACTATTGAAATTATGAACAATATAATTATCTATTTTTTAAGAAATGTACAATAATGTTACCTTTTACACGAATTTTGCTGCAGCCTTTTCGGCTTCTGCAGCTTCGGGAGGGCGGATCTGTAAACTTCCCATGTGAATTAATTGCAGGGAGAGTTTTATGCGGAATTCGATTTTGCTTGCCCGGGTATTTATTTACCATATTCATTGGGTAGACCTTCGTACTTTAGTAGGGGGATCACAAGCACAAAATTCAGTTTAGGCCACAGAGAACAGATGTTGGAAAATTTTCATTTACAAATAGAACAATAACGGACTGGAATAAGTTACCTGCGACAGCCTTGGAACCCTTTCCTCTAGGTGTTCAAAGATTTAAAAATAAATTAACTAATGGTATTTGTAAACTTTATTAATTTAGTAAGTTGGATTATTATATCAGTTATTATTTGATTATTATTGATATTTTTATTGCTATTATTATTGTGTTAATTACTATTAAATGCGTTCCTGTTCTAAATATATAATTATATTCGAAGTAGTATTGTATTGAAGTGTGGTGAAGTGTTGTGCAGTGTAGTGCAGTATAGAAGTAGAAAGAGAAGTGAATTTCAAATGTTGTGAAGTGAAGTGAAGTGAAGTGAAGTGTAATTAAAAAGTCGTGTAATCTTGTATTTAATAGTTTCAAATAACTGTGCAGGTCAACCAAAAAATGTAGTTAAGGCTATTATTGTTAGCATATTATTATTATTATTATTATTATTATTATTATTATTATTATTATTATTATGTCTTTAAATAATTTGAAGCTACGTTGTTAAATAATTTAAAGTTAATATTAGTAATGTGTAAATTGTAGAGTTCTGCCATCAGGTTGTATATACCTACCTGCAGAATAATAAATATCTATTTAGCAGCAGCTGTCACGTGATTTAGAATTGTAACAGCGTAGGTCTTGGACATGTGATTTTTCAACACTAAAGAGTATATTTCAGTCACCATTATTCCTGATAGAGTGCATTGAAACATCTTGTTTCTTCACTAAATAGACGAAAATACTAGTCATAACTTGAAACAAAAATATTGAAATCAGCCACTTAAATGGACATAACAGGATCCAATTATAATTTATATATTTTTGTATAATTCTAGTGCAATAAATCCTTATATCTGAATATTCTTTCCTGAATTGAAGATACTGTAAATCATCACGAAGTAGTAGTGTAAGACATGTTCATTATTGCCAATTTCAAAACAACAAATGATAAAATGTAACCAATCTGAATTATTCTTCATCAGCTGTTCATTTTAAGAGAAAAGCCAAACATCTGATTGACGCTTGATATTGTCTCCGACCTTTTCTATTTTACGTTCAGCGTTCATTAAAAAGTGGTAAGAACGTAAAAGGTAGTAAAATCTTTTCGGTCCAGGCCTTATGATTCCTTTGTTTCAAATAAACGTAGTTCTGTTAATAGATGCAGGTGAATAAATACTACTAAAATACACTGATGTTCAGGATGAATATCGAGAGAGATGGCTCAGTGCATCAACTGATGCCACTGCTGCGCCTCTGACCGGGAGGTCCTAGGTTCGAGTCCCGACGTTGGCAGGATTTTAGACACTAGCTTTTCAGCTAGGTCGAATTCAGTCGCTGTCTGGAGGAGAATTCTAGCGGCCGGCTGCTCTGATCGGTAGTTTTCCGTAGTTTCTCCGATCAACACCAGGCGAATGCCGGAGCAGTACCCTAACAAACAGGCCACGGACCACGCGCGATATTTCCCACCTCTTCATTGTCCTATCCTAAACCCTTACACACACATTTACACTAACATGCACTACACTACCACATATTCCGGGAGACCGGTCGAGAGCTTAGAGCTTGTCCCGGCTGGGGCGGTGTCCCGCTGGTGGGAGATATCTGGGAGCGGGAAGCCCTGCTAGCCGACGGTAGGTCGACGCTGGATCTCACCATTCAGCGGGGGAAGATAACCGTCACCTCCCGAGCAAAAACACGCACTCTAATGAATAATGAGCATAGTATTTGACGCGACTGGAATCACCAACAATCACTTAGTCCAGGTTGAAAGCATTTCTATGTTGGTTTAAATCATTAGTTGGCTAATCAATTCGATGAACTATATTACGTCATCATAGAATCGAAATGTAGAATCAACAAAGGAAAGGTTTTATAAAACGTACAGAATTCTTAAAAGATTCTTTACCATTCTTTACCAATTCTTAACATTCTTTACCAATACAATTATAATATTCAATACAATTATAATATTTGCATTGAAACACCTGAAAATGACGTTTCAAAAATGTATCCTAGATCGTCAAACGTTGCTGCAATCTCCAGACTAATTACAAAAATATTCTATTAACGACTGCAAAAGAAAAGTGAACATTTTTGTGTATATATTTCTAAAAGTTTTTAACACATAATTACACTATTTATGCACTTAAACCAGGAAATCACGGTCCGGCACGTAGTTTAACATCAGGTGTCTAAACGAGTCATGATAAACCGGCACAAACAGAGTAGGAAACAAGAGAGAGCTCATACTTCATCTAAATAACATAATTAATCATAAATAAAAATTTATCTCATATAAAAACGTTATCATAGCAAAAAGTACAAGATTGTTCAGTATTAGTAAGAATTTAAGAAATGTTTTGGAAGTGCAATAGGATATAATATTTATTCTGAATTCACCAGAACAGGGCACACCCTAAAGCAAAATGAAGTACAAAATATTCGCCTTGGAGAAAGTCCGTTTTAAATAGTACGTCTTTGGAACACATTCTGTCGAAATATACAGTAAAACATTTTTCTATGACAGGCACGCAATGTCTTCTTGATTAAGAGACCAGCGTTTCTATTCTCTGTCTTATGGTCTCACTGTTAGCAAGTACATGAATTCTGATCCTAGAACTTGGCATCTTGTCGCATTATAGATTCCAAATATGTATTTCCATCAGAATATATTTTCTCAAGTATATGGAACTGAATATTATTAATATGTAAACGACAAAGTAAAAATTATGCGGTTGGAAATTTTTTATTAAATATCAACATTGCAACAGATTATACTAAATGTTAATACATAGACCAACACTTAAAATATTACTATCTACGGATAAGCAAAAACAAACAAATGTTATATTTTAATTGCAATTGAAGTTATGGTAATGTATGACAGAAACTGAGACATCGCGATGTCATAATTTTCACATTTGCAGCCGAACAATATCAGAACAGACCCTTGCCATTCCACACAATGCGTGAAATATGAACATCAAGGTATTAGGCAAATGAGGGTATTACATAGACATGCTATTTATTTTTGTCAAATATTGAGAAGTATATTATTTGTATGTATGAGCATAACTCTACCGCCAGAATGAACTGACAGGCCCGGAGATTAATTTGTCGGTGGAATTACAATAATTAAACCACCCTAATAACGAAAACAACGAATTTCCTTTCAGGAATATTAAAATGCCACTGCACATAACGTTACCTCTCAATTGCAGTGAGGGGGAATCGACTGATATAAAAATGTTAAGTCAATACTGAGCATTCTGTTCACATGAACTCACCATATTTATGAAAAATGTTCGAAGTAAACATTTTTTCTAGGGTGGGTACTCATAAAAATGAAATTGTATGTCAAGAAGACCCAAGTAAAAGGTAGAAAAAGAAATTCTGTTTATAAAAATATTTATCGTATAAAAAGATTTTCTTTCGCCTATTTAACAATGTTCGTCCGTTTCAAGATTGTAATTGAATAAGAATTTTTCTAAATGCGTCAGTAGTTTTTGTAGTAAACAGAAAATAATAAATAGTATATCAAGTCTGCCATGTAGAAAATTGTGAGACTAAATATGACGATGAACATAATTTTGCAACTACAAATGTAAGTAGAGAAGATATTTCTCTCACAAGAAAAATTAACATGAAAATAATTTATCGTACACAAGTGTACATTTTTGTGAGAACGCAATTAGTTTTTTCTGAAGGTTGTTGAATACATGATACTGTTGTGATTGCTAAGTTAACGAAATTACCAAACTAATTTAACATATTGATTTCATTATTACCAGACCCGGTTCTTAATGATTCTGGTAGTGACCTATTTTCCATATTCTACAAAACAATCATTTTCAACTCCTTCACTCTTCCTGACTTTTGTGGTTATTAATCAAAATTCTTGAAAACAGAAACTTAGATATTTGTTGTATATATTACTACGTTATTGTATGATCTCTAGAATATTATTCATCATTTCTCACAAATAATCATGGTTAACATATTACACTAAATTTTTAACGTCACAGACTCATCACACAGCTTGTATGTAGTTTCGTTAGCAATTAATAGGTTAATACCATAGAATGAAGAGTTACGAAAAAGCAAACATACGAACGAACAAAACAACTTTTAGATATTATTTTTATAATTAAACAGTTTATGTGTATGAGTATTCACATTTGTTAATTTTATGATATTATAAAAAGAATCTCAATATATATTACAGTCTTCTATTTGAAGGGATGCATACAATTTTAAATATGAAACGTAATAAAATAATGAAATAGAATGCATATAACAAATTACGTTTCTTCCAAAATCGTATAAGTTAAATTATATTCTAACTGCAGTTAACTTTAGGGACGAGATTGTTTATGACGAGATAACTTATTTATAATGATACATTTTTAAAACATTCTGCCAAAATGTGAAATGAATAATTTTGATATTGTTTTATTGCAGAGAAGGAGGTAAAAGGAGAGAGGTAAATAATAAAAAACACGCTATTCTTCTTTGCAATGATTTTATTCGGGCGCATAAACGTAACAACAGGCACTTCTGGCCTCAGTAACAAATAACAAATATTGTGCGTAGTACTAAAAAAGACAACAATGGAATTGCTCCCCAAACTTTCAGTTTTATAAATACATCACAGAGTGCGCAGTTAACCGGAGCTCAATGACTTAGAAACTTAAATAGCCTCCACATTCCATGGATGCCGAACTACTTAACGTTTCCTATCACCATTTCGAGTTCCTCAGCAACTGGAAAACACATACTGGATACAGGGAAATGATGGTGATGTGGGGAAACGCTGGGGTTTTAACGATGGTGCTTTCCACCACCGCCGCCACCGCCGCCGCCTCCGTGGCCGTGGCTGTAGCCGTAGTGCTTTCCGTGGTGGTGCCCGCCCTTCTTGCCGTAGTCTTCGTGGTGACCGTGATGTTCCTCGTGGCCATGGTGTCCCTTGTGACCCTTGTGCTCGTCGTGGTAGTGGCCCTTGTCGTGGTGGCCCTTCTTGCCGTAGTGGTCGTCGTGGTAGCCGGACTTGTGGTGGCCTCCCTTCTTGTGGCCGCCTCCCTTCTTCTCGTGGTGATCGTGGAAGTGTCCGTGCTTGCTGTGATGGCCGCCCTTGTGGTAGTCATCGTAGAACTTGTGCTCCTTGTGGTACTCGTCCTTGTGGGCCTTGTGATGGTAGCCGTGGGTTTTGTGGCCCTTCTTGTGGCCGCCCTTCTCCCCGAAGTGGCCTCCTTTGTGGCCCTTCTCGCCCTTGTGGTGCTCCCCGTAGTGGCCGGCCTCGTCGTGGTGCTTCTTGTGGTGACCGCCGTGATCGTGGTAGTGGCCCTCGTGGTGTTCCTTGCCGTGCTT
This sequence comes from Teleogryllus occipitalis, assembly GCA_011170035.1. Taxonomy (NCBI): domain Eukaryota; kingdom Metazoa; phylum Arthropoda; class Insecta; order Orthoptera; family Gryllidae; genus Teleogryllus; species Teleogryllus occipitalis. The sequence goes on along the minus strand of BLKR01007039.1, from coordinate 16,532 downwards.
GCCGTGCTCGCCCTTGTCGAAGTGGTGGTGGCCCTTGTGGCCCTTCTCGCCCTTGTGGCCGTGGTGGTGGTGGTGGTCGGAGTGGTGCTTGTGGCCGCCGCCGTGCTCGTGGTGGTGGTGCCCGCCACCGCCGCCTCCGTGGCCGTGGTGGGTGGCGGCGGCGACCGAGTCGGCGGAGGCCGCGGCGGCGCCCTCGTCGACGGCGACGGCGGCGACCTCGAAGACGGCGTCCTCCTCGTCGAGGTCAAAGTCGTCTCCCTTGAGCAGGTCGACGGAGCGCGCGCTGCACAGGGCGGCCTGCAGGGCCAGTAGGGCCCCGAGAAGGGCCAGCAGACGCCAAGGGCGCCACTGCGACGGCGTCATGGCGACGGTGCGAGGGCGGAGGAGGCAGCGGGCCGACTGACGACGCAAGAAGACCGACGCCCGTATTTATATCGATGGTTGTGGATGACTAGCCGGCATGCAGTGTAGGCATTAGCCGCTCGGGTAGCTTTTTACCGCGGGGGCGAGGGCGGGGGCGGGGCGCGGCGCGGTGAGAGAGAATCGCCGCTGAGCCGGAAAGATCCGACCGTCGCCGTCGAAACGAATCGGACGGCGAGCGGTCGCCACTGCCCCCTCCCTTCCCCCTCCATCCCTCCACCCACTGGGCTTCGACTCCCGACGCCAGCAACGCCGCCAGATGGCTCTCCCTCTCACTGGGCAAAGCCCACAAGTCCAACAGAGTGATTTGTGCGGAACATTTCAAAATTTTTGTTTCTCACAACTCAGCATACCTCGTTCAATGTAAAATTATACAATAACCTGCAGAACACAAAAAACTAGGATTCGGTGGTATAACGGTTAGCGTACCGGACTGTTGTACCCGAGTTTGCGGGTTCAAACCCGGTCGAAGTCGTGGATTTTTAAGGGGGAAAATATATATCGAGCGGCTTCATTCGGAGGGGAAGTAAAGCCGACCCATGTAGTAGATTTACTGCATGTGAAAGATCCTCAAGCTTCTGAGCTAAAATCAAATCGCCTGGTTCGTCGCCCAACATAATTACCTTCTTTCTCCGCTAGATGGTGAAAGGAGCGTATCAAAGTTGCATGTGTCAGATGGAAGAGGATGGCTCGAGTACCGCCACGAAAAATAAGGCATTAAGTAAATTAACTAAACGACAAAATTGTCATTCGCATTACCTGTAAACCTCGTTATTTCATGAATTAAAAAATAAATTGCAAGACTTATGTTGTAGTACATTATGAATACGATGTTTTTTATTTTGTTACTGCATATGGCACATATTTTTAGATATGTTTTACATTTTGTTATGTGTTATCAAGTAGAAAACAGGAGATTTTTTTACGTTTGGTGCCGTCATCCTTATTCCGCTAATGCAACAAATCTCCAGCTCAACGGCTTTACTAAAAAATCGATCTCTGACAAAGTTCATTCTGAAAATACATAAAATTATCAAACATCAAGGAGCTAAAATATTGAATGTAAATATCTATTAGCATGGTAAGGCTTTTGTGTCAGTGACATTTAAAAACATCCTTATGGAATTTGAGAATAAAATGGATGTAATATAAAAATTATCAATATCCAATAGGAATTTTAAAACGTTCGTAACAATAAAATATCAAAATAATTCTATAATGGAACTCCAGGAATTTATGGCTTGCTAAACTCTTACCTCCATGGTACAGTGGTCCCTGTGGTGCCAACGCGACATTTCCAATGAAGGAGGACTTTCAAATTAGCAGTTACAGACTGTACATCCGCATCAACTCTAAACCCTGTACTTTCAGGAATTTATCGTGCTCAATTTTACAAATTTGGGACTTAAATTTGTTGTTTTAATAAATTTTACAATTCAGTTTTCGGATTTGTACAAATAAATTGCTATTTTATCCTGTTGTTCAACTAGTAGGAAATAAATATATATCGTGATGGATACGTCGTAAATCAGAATGAATCAATATTTATTGTATTTTTAAAAAATCATATATTTACATGCTTCTCCCAATCTGTGAATTTCGTATTTTACTAAGTTCGCTTCCTATTGGTTTAAAACTTTTAATTGCAATTACTCAGGGTTTACGTTAGTACACATAAAAATATTCGTAACAAATTTTAAAAATTATTACTCAATATTTAAAATATTTATAAATATTTTATTTCAGGGGCAAGAAACAAAATTAAGTTCTCGTTTGTCTGAAGAACATGAAAATAACGTGCAAGAAAAAAAAATTCTCATCTGCATGTCATTCCATTCTCAGAATATTGAAAAGGAAACGGGGAATTACGGCACATTCAGTTGGACGTGCAATTATTTCATTTCCAATCCTGGATGACTGACGCTATTTGCATATAAATGACATGGATGTGGACTCCGTAGGTAGACATGAAGGGAATTTCGTGCTGTGTGACAGTGTCATAAAGGATAAAGAAACTTCTTTCAACCACTGACAGTATCTTTCAATTATTGTAAACGTATTTCAATTACATTTTCCTAATAGGAGGTATAGAAGCCTGAATTCATATTTAGGAATTAGCACAGCAATGACCGACTGATTCACAACGAATATACACATGTGTATTGGAAAATTCTCATCCCTCACAGAATATTCCATTAATTTCGGAGGTCAGAGTCAAATCGACACTTCAGTACAACTCAATTGCCATTCCTCAGGTAATTCATTCGGTTGATTGGACGGTTGATAAGTGATTCCGGGCGGGTCAACAGCTTAGGTCATTAGTCCCGTTAGTGTAGTGCGTGTTTTTTTCTCGGGATATGGCGGTGATCGTCCCCCGCTGGATAGCGAGATCCGGCGCCGACCTACCGTCGGCTAGCGGGGTTTCCCCCTAACCAGGACTCTCTCACCAGCGGGGCACCGCCCCAGCCGGGACAAGCTCAAAGTTCCAGACCGGTCTCCCGGAATGTGTGGTAGTGTATTGCATGTTAGTGTAAGTGTGTGTGTAAGCGGAGAGGATAGGAGAAGGAAGAGGAAGGAAATATTACACGCTATCCCGTGGCCCGTTTGTTAGGGTACTGCTCCGGCATTCGCCTGGTGTTGATCGGAGAAACAACCGATCAGAGCAGCCAGTCGCTAGAATTCTCCTCCAGACAGCGACTGAATTCGACCTAGCTGAAAAGCTAGTAAATCATTCGGCTTCAACACACCGTTTATGAATAGCTTGAAAGAAATATCAATTTTCTATTCTTCAGTTTTGTTAACTAAAACGGGTTGTTTGTAAAATCAGAAGTTATGAAGATTTGGCAAAATTGTACCACCAAGAAGGTCCACAAGGTAAATAAAATAAACGAATAAATTCTGAACAACAAGCTAATTATATGTATAGTGGTGGTGCTCGAAAGAGTGAAGACAGAAAAGGGTAACGCAATGAAAATCACCTAAATTGACTTTGTACAGCCTAAATTACGCGTCGCATGAGCAGGATTCAAAGTGTACAAAGCAAACTTTGCGATAAATTAATAAAGATGGATCATTTTTCAACTTACTTAAGTTATGTGATGTGAATGTATATTACTCATTAGCTTTACCCGCAACTTTATTGAAGCAGAGACTTAAATTAATTTAGTCAGGTTAATTAAGGGTTAGATTTGTAAGTAATATGAAGGGTACTCCAATTTTTGGCCCAATCTTACGATGTGGCTTACTCACAGCAATAATGTGTGAAAGTTCTACTCGATAGTAGACTGCCTCGTCTTGGTTACATATTGTATCAATATGTAACCACAACTTATTAACACTTGTGTATGTTATAATACTTCCAGGAATTTGTGAATGATGTTCACAATAATATCATTTATTTGATCAATTTGTCTAAAATTGACCTCTTGCAACACAAATAAACTTCTTTAGTGTGAAGATGTTCCTATGTCCGCAGGTACATCTCTGTGTAAAAAGTATTATTCGTCAACAAGGTCGCAAAGAGTTGTTGGTAAAATAATGCCCAAATAACATTTTCTATTCAATTTTACTTTCCCCCACATCCAAAAAATCGTTGGCAATACTACACTTCCTACTTTAATGTCTTGTATTAGCTATAACAATTGGACATATCTCCACGTTACTGACATTTTTATGCTCGCTGCAACTTCATCTGAAGGTGTCTGTCTGTTAAACAGAGATTTTTTCTAGAATATCCCGATATAGACCTGTAACGGTCTACTATACTTTCTTAAAGCTTGTGCAATCCGATCAACAGCTTCGGAAGAAACATTGTAGGACATAATAAATTTGGCGCGTACAATGTAAACACAAGCTTGAAGCTTTAACTTCTTTGAGTTTAGAAACACCGCACATGGGATGTTTCATCCATTCAGTAGCTATTGGTTCTTGGAACATTGAGTGTTCTTTAAACATTGAGTTTTACCACCCAGCAAGAGTCGCCATTATAACTGATGATGTGAGCGAGTTTGCAATATTCGTTTCAATTTCACTGGCTTTGATGGTATATTGATTATCATACCGGGCTACTAATCCCAAGTTTGCGGGTTCAAACCCAGTCAAAGTTGAGGGGGGGGGTTCATCTGCCAAAAATCGACGGCATGCATGCGGACGCTTGTCGCATAAAATAGATCCCAGGATAGGCACTTGGCAATTCGTTCAATATTCAAATTACAATAAGTTATAATATTATTTTACCAATATTATTATTTTTATTATTTATCTTTTCTAATAAACATAAAACAGAAAATATACGAAAATTAATAAAACAAAATATAAATTTAAGAAAATAAATAAGAAACTATTAAATTACTGTTTCATTTATATTTAGTTGTCGATTGCAAATTATAAGATGAAAGGTTGGAATTTGGGGAAACTAGAGAATTTACAGGGCTACAATTTGTATTTATTATTTGCGTCAGAACATGAGATATTTTTAAGGAACGAAGGAAAAAAGTTTTTTTCTATTTTCCCTTCTTTTTTCACATGCACGAAGTACTCAGTGTAAATTGATTTTAATCCTTCAAAAAACTTGTTTTTATACAACAATTACGATGTTCAACATAAAATAATTGTATCCCTTGGGAACTGATTTGCGTGTCTTATTCCGCTACATCCTTTCCAGATATGTTACTTAGTTAACGTACTTGTTGAAAGGCAGGTAAACGGGGCTTGGTCATAAGTAAACACGAACTATAAGTTAGTTGTTTGCCGACGTTTCGGAAAATTTATTTCCATCCTCAGGGCTGAATAAAATGAGGAAAGAAAACAACACACATTTACTATAATACTACCAAAAAAAACCACGTGTCATATAACAACAATCCTGTCTGAGGATGGAAATAAATTTTCCGAAACGTCGGCAAACAACTAACTTATAGTTCGTGTTTACTTATGACCAAGCCCCGTTAACCTGCCTTCCAATATTTCATCAATTGGTCGTTAAGAATTCTTCATGTTTTAATATATTTGCTTGTGCATGCACGCTTCTGCTTAGTTCGAAATTATTGTGAACCCGAAACTCTCTTGCCGACACTGGCAAGTATAGAACTATACATCAATTAACAGTTTCTACCACCTGCAACGTTTACAAGTAAAGCCTTTTTTTTTAAGGTCGCTTCAACATCTAGGTCATTAGCGACCACTATTGGAGTTAACGTTATGGTGATGATAAGGGGTGAAAGGACACGAACTCAAATACAACCATGCCCGAGCCGGGACTCGAACCCCCGCCCGAGGTCACTACAACACTGCCTTAGCGATCTCGGCCACCGGATCGGTAAGTAAAACCTTATTCCATCCTTATCCAACCTTATCCATTGTTAGAGATTACCATCTGTAAAGACTGACTTTAAAGATTCTATCCCATTGAATTTCTTGGGTAATTTGTTTGGGAAACTGTTCACTACCTTTCACGCACAGTGCTTTGTTCTTAAAAGCTCCGTCACTTAGGGTCATAAGCATTTGATGATTTGGAACAATTTCAAATCATTCTTGCAAACTTTCAGAAGACTTTGTAAGGCGACATGCTGTTTGATCTATGAGATTCAGCAATGCGCTCTAAGATATTATCTTGTCTTTTTAGTTCAGTGTCTTTTCGTCAGGTTGGTGATTGACTACGAAAACTTTATTAGTTGGAAATGTATTATGACGCCTTCTATATTGTGACTAAGACATTTTTACGTTATTAATAACGATTTTGCAGTTGGTAATACAAACGGAAGGAATCGTTTGCAAAGCCATTTTCAGATCTTTAGTGTATGGATTGTATTCTTCTTATCATCTTTGTAAATCGCCTACCATGGAGATATTTAAGTTGAGGAAAATGATAACGTTGTACTTCTTTGTTGGATCATTCATAACCATGACTAATAAAATATCTTTGCAAAAATTTCTTTATCATTTTCGACAGAAAGTATGAGCCCTAAACTTTATATAATGGCATTAAAACAATCCTCATGAATTTGCCTGGGACCAAAAGAAATCGTCTTTTCAGAATTATTTACAATCCTCAAAGAATTTAATTCTGAAATTAGTGCGAGATAACACCAGAATTCCACACACAAGAGTCCGTGTCACTTGTGTGTGTCTGTTCACCCGTCCGTCCGTCGATCCGTCACACACATTAAAGCTCTTCCGGGTCTACCTTTTGGACACGTCAGATGTCTTTCGACTCTCCTGTGTCTGCGGTTTGTTTCGCAGTGCCCTTAGAGATTATTATTATTATTATTTTACATTTAATTCATGACTAAAGATGTTATGAGTCGGTTGAGTACAAAATCTACACCAGATTGCAACCAGCTTCCTAAGGAGCAAACTTACGAACTGTGAGTCTATAATAATTTGCGCAAAATGTGGCCTGTTCCTAATCAAGTAATGTTTTTCACTTCCCCGATTTTTAAATGACCTGTGAATTGAGCAACTTTCTTACGTAAATTTTGCGGAACAAATCCCAGAGCTCCGATAACTCTTGTATTTAAGACGTTTCTCCGCCTCCTTGGTATATTTTGATCGCACTTTCCAGCATCTCTTTAGCATTCTTAAACTTTCACCTGTGCTATCTAATATCCACCTCACCTTATTCTGAAAAATCCACCTTTCCCACGTGCTTCTTTCCTCAATCACCCGGCATCTGTGTAATTTGTGTTCCCAGTATTCCTCTTCCATTTAACAAAGCCAATTTATTTCCTCACTATTTATAGAATATCTGCTGCCTTTGGTTTCATTTCCTAACCTATATCTTGCTACACTTCTTCTGTCATATTCCTTATATTTTTCTTTTAAATAATCAGAAATATTATCCACCTGGATCAATTTATATCATTTGTTATATGATGAGCTTATTCTCTTTTCATTCTCGACCTACAATAACTGATCTTCAACCCTGTGCATCAATTCCTTGCTTCAATCAATCCACTCTCCTCTTAACCTTGTCACTTTATCTAATATATAACGTTTAAAATTTCAAAAACATTCCGTACTCCAGTGAGATTAACCAATCTCTCTTTAATAATTTATTTCCCACCTTCTGCTTTTGCTTTCCTCATACGTGCTATTTTATCCATCTCACCTCTCATTTTTGCCTCCTTGTCTACCATCTTACCGTGTAACCGGGTGTGGAATATCCTAGGTTCCATCTTAAAACTTTTTCCTATATTGCTTTCAATTTTCTCCTTTCCTTCCTTTCCAGCAGTACGCCCTGTTCAAGTAAGCTTGTTACCTTGCCCACAACCTTGACATGCCTGGCCTCGACAATAAAAACGCCGGTCGCAGAAGACTACAAATGAGTTGTTTTTTGACGTTCTATTACATTTTTAGAGAGATGCCATTTCATACCAAGGGAAGCTATTTCTACTTTATTTAATACATCAATGAAAATTCGCATGGGTCGTTCCACCAGGGGCGTATAAGCAATGGCACAGGACCGAGATGGGGCTAAGGAACATACGGTGGTGCGTTTTCCCGAAATCCTGGCCAAAACCTCAAAAATTGAATTTTGCACATACTAAGCCACACTGTATACTTGGGGTCATCTGATTCTGCCCTCTTCGTACCTCTGGGTCAATTTCCCTGGCCCCAGTACTCATCCGAATTTACCCTTCGCGGGGTTTGGTAGACCGGCAGTGGCCAGAGTCACAGACTGTCTTTGTTTGTAAGAGCGCCATTCGAAGTTGTGCAGAAAACGCTGATAGGTTGGATTGTCTTCCTCGAGGTTTGTAGAATATTTTAATGTACGTTTTATAATGCAATAATGTATGATATCGACGTAGGATGAAGTATTAAATCGCAAAAAAATAATACAATAATTTTAATTACTTGTAAGTTCAGGTAGGCTAAATGTTTTTTAGTCTATTTGTTAGTAAATGAAATTAGAAACATGGCAGAATTTCGCCATGTTTATAATTTCATTTACTAGCTGAAACTATCCTCTTTCGTATATAGTTGTAAATTCGTGACCCAACTTGCCTCATTAGTAACTACAAACAATTAACTTTTCGTCGAGCTTGTGTAGCCTCCGAATACGACGAGACGAGATCCGTCCTGAGAACAGGAACTGCTTTTACAACGCAGTTTCTGGGGAAAACATGTTGATTTTTTACTAAAATAACAAATTTACTCAATATTATAAACAATAAAAATGAATATTTTTCATTTTTGTAGTATAGGCTATTATGACTCTTTACTAATATTACATAAACATAATATTTACGCACATTTACATACTCTGGACTGGATTACACACATTTTTTTCTTAAGAAATATGTTCATAAAAATAATATTTACAAAATAAGTCTTATCAAAACTCGTCCTCAGAAAGGGTGTACGATCGATGAAAACTCAAATACATACGTGATATCAAAGCAACTCATCGAACTTTTTTAAACGTTTAAAAATTAAATGAAAAATACTACTGACCGGAAAGTAATGTTGGTTCACTTAGCTTCTGAGTTGCAAAGCAACAATTATTTCTATTACATGGTTTTTAATAAAGTTATTAGTCTTTTATTGTTATTTAATTAAATAATACTGAATATAAAGAAGAAACTCATTCAAATGCAATTCAGAGAAAAAAATGGGTCTAGTTATAGAGCGCTCCAAGCAGGAGTATGGTAACAGCAGCGTCGGTGATTCAAGACGCTATTTTGAGAAATCTCAAGAATCCTAAGAAATAACGGGGATAGATGAGGTCATAATTAAGAGAAAAAGAAAAAAATGTATTGGCAATGTCCGCCGTGTATACGCCATCAGCATTCCTCTTTTTGAACAGTACAACAGCACAGAAACTGCCAAGAAATACGTTTCCTAATATTCATGGTATTACATGCCTACAACTCTGCACAAAAGTTTTAAAACACGGTTTGAGAATAAGTGCTTCTGCTCTACTGCCCATTGGCCAATTATCAGAAGAAGCGCAAGAATCATGTCATAAAGATATACGACGGTACAGACAAAAGATTTTCGCGAAAATGTTCCAGACTGCACACAATCCAGGACGCGTTTAATCTCCCGTTCATCTCTTCTGATCCATTCATTTCCAGATTTATTGATCTTTCCAAAAGAAAACTTCTTGGACAAATATGCTTTGTCCCATATGTCTACGTCCGATATCACTGAAGTGAGGCAGGTGCTCTAATGAAAATGTGCTCGTCCCTTCCGGTTCTTTGAACACTATAGATGGATTTTTCTGGCAGAGAGCATATGATGGCATTAATACAATGCTTTTTATGCCGAATTTTATCAATAGTTATGTCAGTAATCCTTACGGTTTTCTAAAGTCAATGTTGTGAATTGATAAAATTTAACTAAGTTTATATAGAAAAATATATATTTATATTTCACAGAATTAAGTAGCACTTTATTCTGGTACTTTGTTCCCAGCTTCCTTACGTAGTAAAGATAAGCCAAAATAATTTTGGTCGTCGTAGAACTTGCCAGAAAGCACCCTTTTGCGACGCGGTGTTCGGTTGGCACAAGAGACCTCTCTTCCGAGCGTTGTACAATATAATATAATAATAAATTGTGTTTTTTCAGTGGAGATACTCGGGGTTTTAGGCCTGCTCTTCCGCCTAACCACGTTAAATATATACAGTATTTTATTTACTACAAACCGGGAGCGGTGGCTCAGTGCATTAACTGATAACACTGCAGTGCCTCTGACCGGGAGATCGTTAGGTTCGAGTCCGGACGGCGGCAGGATTTTCCACATTAGCTTAACATGTAGGTCGAATTCAGTCGCTGTCGGGAGGAGAATTCTAGCGGCCGGCTGCTCTGATCGGTAGTTTTCCGTGGTTTCTCCGATAAACACCAGGCGAATGCCGGAGTAGTACTAACAAACGGGCAACGGACCACGCGCGATTTTTCCTTCCTCTTCCTTACCTTATCCCCACCCATTGCACCCACACTTACACTAGCACGCATTACAGTACATGCCGGGAGACCGGTCGGGGACTTAGAACTTCCCGTCTCAGGCGGTGCCTCACTAGTGGGAGATACCTGGATGGGGAGAACCCCGCTTATGTACAGTAGATCGGTGCCGGATCTCACCATCCAGTGGGGGAGGATCACCGCCACCTCACGATGAAAAAACATGCACTACACTTACGGGACTAATGAACTTGGTTGTTGGCGCGACCGGAATCACTAACAATCAATCATTATATACTACAAAGAAGATCGGGGTGCCGGAACTTTCGATTTACTTCTGGGAGAACCAACTAGAGGCATCATAAGCGATGGAGTAAACCCTGAAAACCTCAATCAGGATGGCGGCTGAAAGCCGAGAATATTGACAAAATAGATCACCTAAAACTTCATGCATTAAGTATAAAAACAATCGAAATACAGTAATGGAAAAAGTAAATAACAAGCTCATACAATAAGACAAAAAACTATGTAATGTTATGTTGTGACACAGAAGCTTCAGCAATACGGTAACATAATCAAATTTGGAATTTCAACAAATATTACCATATTTTCTATTTTCATATCAGTATCAATCAGATAAATATTATTAAATAAAATATGAAGCCGCACTAAATTTGAAATTTTGAGATATTGCAGAGAAATGAAATACAATTTATATCACGATAAATAACAGTAAATAAATATTTGACAAATATTGAAAATGGAAAACTAAGTCGATTTCTTTGTAGTAAGAGTCCCAGTGACCATGTCCAAAAATATTAAATAGAAATGAAATTAAAAATCACGTTTTTGAAAAGGTTTTTGAAAGTTTTACTGATTTTTCACAAATCAATGTAGGTTCTTGCTTAGACTCTACATAATTACTTATTTTGCGCGTGTTCTTTATTGTTAGTTTTTAATATAATTTTGTTTCTTTGCTATTTAAAGGATTACGTTATCTCATTATCCAGGAAAAGTGAATTTGGCTACCCTTTACTAATAAACCAACAAAATATAAAAGTAATAGCAGAAACAAAATTATATTATCTCTATGTATAAGTATTTAAAGTTGGAAACAAAACTCAAACTTAATCTGTACTAACAAACTTGCTCTGTACTGTAAGTTTGTGTTTCATGTAGCAAAATATTAGAGATGAAACTTCCTCGCGTTGGAAAATAATAGTTTCTAATTTCTTCTTAAGAGAATTGACAGAAAGACACTGATTAATTTTGGGAGGTTGTTCCAAGCTTTAAGTGTTGTCCCCAAGGAAACGTTGGTTACCGCATAGGGACTTCTTTGGTCCCGTTGACGCCCAAAAGGTCCTGACGAGATGTGGGGGTGGGATGGGAAAAAGGAAAGTAACCCCGACGAGAAAGAAAGGTGAATGAACTAATTCGACAAAATTTGTGCTATTTTGTACTACTAGTTTGCGATTATTGCGTGAAAAATATTTGTAAGTACGCAATCATCCATACAAATACTAAATGCTTTTGACATAAACAATGAATATTACTGCCTGTAGATAGTATTGGGTAGTACACTAAGTAGAGCGTTCTAGGTTATTCCTATTTTAAGAATGAAAAATGTTCATTCTTGCAAAGGGAGGATTCATTGTTATTATCATTCATTGCTATTTTCTCCAAATTGCAAATAGAGATGGATTCTTAGGAGAATCTAATATTCTTGGTGTCTCGTATACCAGATATTATAATATTAATATCATTTTGGTACTAATTTGAGCTAAATCCAGTGAACTTGTGATAGTATCCTATGTGTAAGATTCGAACGGCGTAATCCTTTTGTATCTGAAATTTCAGTTCTGTTCTAGAATTTCACAAATAGCATCATTGTTCTGTGCATTACGCTCCATCTTTGCCGCTTTCGGTACTCTGCTCTGCGATGAGCTGAAGTTCGAGACCAATTGTTGACCGAAACACGTTCCATTTGTTGACGAGTATTATTGCGCGTTTGTATGTCTTGGTATTTCAGAACATTAGATGAACACCTTTCTCAGCACATTCTAATTTGCATGTTTTTCTTCTTCTTAGAAAGTTCTGTGAACAACGGTAATCGTTTTACAGCAAGCATATTCATTGAAATTCTTTCTTAAACCATTTATTTCACACTCTCAAAACGCATTACATGAAAACATATTTCCGCATATTAAATTCTCTGGAACAAATGTCATTGATGTGAATATTCTTGTTTAAGAAATTAGCGGTAGCCAGTGCGGTGTTGGTGCCTCTGGGAGAAGAAAGAATAATTGTATACTACCAGCCATTCATAAACGGTAATGATCACTCCTGCGTGACGGAAGGTCCAAATAAATCTCAGAAATGAAATGAAACGTTTTGTTCTCTTTGAAAACGAAGCGTGGCCACAGGTAATTACCTCACTTTCATAGCAATTTCTGTTATATAATCCTCTCAGTGGGAACCTGGAAACGAATTCGTGGTACCTGAAATGCTTTCGAAATGGGCTAAGCCCAGCCACGCGTAAAGGGCTCACGTTTGCCTTGCAGAATATAGTAGCAGTATGTTACTGAAAATTACACAGACCGCAAATTCCATTGCTTGCAGGCAAAGAGAATAAACTGGGTAGAAAATCTTCAATTCTGTGGTTAACCATAATCTCTCCATGACTCGTAGTGTTTTCTCTTTCGTTGTTTCCCTTTCAGTAAAAGTTGCCACATAGTGGAGATCGTATTTCCTTAAGAGTACGTAAGACTAGATCTTACCTTACTGAAAATATTAACACGACTTTCGCTTAATCAAAAGTGCAATTTAAAATGTGTGGATACTACCCATTGTAAGGAATAGTCCATTGGATTAAGTAGTTTTGGAGTGACTGCAGTATCGCTTTTGCAGAAGGTCGAAACGTCGACCGCAACCCAAACGCGACCAGTCCCAGCGAGCCATGTGCTAAGTGAATAATTAAATTTACAAAAATGATCCAATGCACAACTCCATAAATAATTCCAGATAGAACCGATTACCAACCACATTATTTTTTTATCCACCCACTTCTTCCAAAACATATCAAATATACCTAAACTAACCCCGCTAAGACTCTGCTATAACCCAACTCACAGCACCCGCATTAAAATAAATTTCCTTTCCATACATTCCTAAATAAATTCCCAGATCTCGATCCAAAGTAGAGATATTATACAAAGATACCTCTACCACCCTAGTAATAATGTAAGTTGTATTTTAAGATTATTTGTAGGATTATTGAAAGTTAATTGTAAGTTGATGTAAGCAACTATAACAAATGTAGAGTGTATTAACACTGATTTTTTGTATTGTTCTATCCAATAGAAAATAAATAAATAAATAAATAAAAAAATAAAAGAAAAATGATTTTGATTCCGATAAATGCTTATTTAAAACTAGACTGTGAAACCCGTGTGACCTTACTAAAAGACGTTCTTCTTCAGTATGACATACTACTGTCAGTGGCGTCTAGGTAACACAATCTCGGTCCGCATCTGAAAACATGCAAAGTAGATGTTACGTTTACATCAGATTAGCTCATAAAATTACAGCTGATCTGATCATCACAGGATTATCGCACCGGTAGCGGTAGATCAGTGCATCAACTGATGTCATTGCAGCGCCTCTAACCGGGAGGTCCTAGGTTCCCACTCCCCACGGCGGCAGGATTTTCGACACTAGCTTTTCAGCTAGGTCGAATTCAGCTGCTGTCTGGAGGAGAATTCTAGCGGCCGGCTGCTCTGATCGGTAGTTTTCCGTGGTTTCTCCGATCAACCCCAGGCGAATGCCGGAGCAGTACCCCAACAAACGGGTCACGGACCGCGCGCGATCTGTCCTTCCTCTTCCTTGTCCTATCCTCTTCCCCTTACACACACACTTACACTAACATGCACTACACTACCACATATCACGGGAGACCGGTCGGGAGCTTAGAGCTTGTCCCGGCTGAGCTTAGAGCTTGTCCCGGCTGGGGCGGTGCCCCGCTGATGGGAGAGTCCTGGTTAGGGGGAAGCCCCACTAGCCGACGGTAGGTCGGCGCCGGATCTCGCCATCCAGCGGGGGAAGATCACCGCCATCTCCTGAGAAAAAGAAAAGAAAAAAAACATGCACTACACAAACGGGACTAATGACCGAAGTAGTTGACGCGCCCGGAAACACGAAAAAATCAATCAATCAGGATTATCGCTAGTAATGGCGTCTTTCTGGCATTCGTGCAACTCGTTTCTTGTGGACGAGTGCTATAAACGTAATTTCTTAATTTTCTTTATTTATTCAGATAAAGAAGAAATTAGGTTTAATTTTGTTTCTTTCTTTAATTTTCATTTCATACGTAAATTAATTTGATTTTAATGTCATATATTAATTGTGAGGTTTGTGGGTCATTTATCTAATTATAATTGCATAAACTTGATTTGTGAATTATCGAATAATCTGAGTTAGTTTAAAATGGATTCTGAACCCCATTGTAGGGGTTTATGTAAGAGCAATCGTCAGAGACAAGTCATAGCTGAGGAAGAATTATGAAGAAATTTTGAAGGATCAGATTTTGAGTTCAATGATTCTGAAAGAAGTGATTTATCTGACCAACCAGGCGAATGTGAAGGAATGACGGAGATCGATGACGAAGATGATTGTGGTGAACAGATAGAGATGGTGGTGACAGAAACTTAAGTATGTTTCGAACAAACATTACGAATTGTATAGTTAATAGTGAATGAATGATGTTAGTTGTATAGTGGTGTTTGAAAGGGATTTTATTTACTGGTCACAAAAACGACAATCATAAATCCGCATATGCTACTTATAATGATTGGATACCTCATCATGTTTTTATGACGACATATTTAACTTGATGGTAACTGAGAGTTAGAGAAATGTAGCAGATTATTTCCAAGAAAACAATGTAAATTATTGTGCATGAATGAAGTGTTGGATACATACTATTCCTGACGAAATTCGCATATGGTTCGATAATGTAATGTGGACATATATGTGACTAATCGCGTACCCATTAATTGAAGATAATTGGAGCAGAAACACTCTTTTCATGAAGAATATTTTACCCAATATCATGATCAGAAATCGCTCTCAATTAATCCTATGTTGCGCTTCTTTCGTAGGTAATAAAGCTGCGAAAGAAAGTGATAGAATTCACAAATTTCATGAAATTTTAAAATTGTAACAAAATTAAAATTGCAAAAAATATGATGTGTCATTACTGATGAAATAATTCTGCCATTCAGGGGGTAACTTTCCTTTTAACATCCTTTCCAGGTTAAAGGCATAAAAAAGGTGTTAAAACCTTTAAAGTATGCAACGAAGTCACCTTCGAATTTCTTTTGAACTCCTCAGTGGCAAATGCATCAAAAGCTTTTAGAAAGCTAACAGGAAAGAAATGCAAATAGAGCACTTTAGGGCAGAAATTATAAAGCACTAGGAGTTTGCGTTAAACAAGATATAATGCAAGTATCTAATAGCCAGCAAAACTCCCGAAGACCTGACAATTAAATGGCAGAACATAGGCTTTGAACAGAACTTTGACAATTACAGAAGAGAAGGTCAAGACAAATAGAAAAGAGCAAAAGAGGCGCCAGGAGTGTTTTTTAAAAAATGTGGAAGGTCAGGACTTTCATTGATTGATTCTTCCGGGCACGCCAATAGTAATTCATCCCGTTAGTGTAGAGAAAGTTTTGTCCCGAGAGTCAAACATTACACTCCCCACTTCCGGGTGGTGATAACGGGGGACAACGAACACATAATTTATTAATGTTAAAAATATGATCTTTAAGTCAACAAACAACTACAGTTTATATTCGGCAAAAATGAATTATTATTTATAAGAAAACCTTGAGCGCTATGCGTGAGGTCGCCCGCCTCCTCCACCCTTGGATTCATTGATTGATTTTTTTTCGTGTTTCCGGGCACGTCAACTGCTTTGGTCATTTGTCCCGTTACTGTAGTGCATGTTTCTTTTGCGGGAGAGGGTGGTGATCTTCCCCCGCTGGATGGTGAGATCCGGCGCCGACCTACCGTCGGCTAGTGGGGTTTCCCCTAACCAAGACTCTCCCACCAGTGGGGCACCGCCCCAGCCGGGCAAGCTCTAAGCTCCCGACCGGTCTCCCGGAATATGTGGAAGTGTAGTGCATGTTAGTGTGAGTGTGTGTGTGAGGGGA
>BLKR01007038.1:0-45018 GCA_011170035.1 Teleogryllus occipitalis | reverse complement strand
CACACTCGCCCACCACTACGACACTCACCCTTCACGCCATGCGCACTTCGCCTTCGCGTGAGTACTGCACCGCTCCCCTCCACTTCGCCACTTCACACTCGCCCACCACTACGACACTCACCCTTCACGCCATCCGCACTTCGCCTTCGCGTGAGTACTGCACCGCTCCCCTCCACTTCGCCACTTCACACTCGCCCACCACTACTACACTCCCCTTCACGCCAGCCGCACTTCACCACTTCACATCCTTCCCCACTACGACACTCCCCCTTCACGTCAGGTGCACTTCACCCCTTCACATTCGACCACCACTACGACACTCACCCTTCACGCCAGGTGCACTTCGCCCCTTCACACTCACTCACCACTAAAACACTCCCCCTTCATGCCAGCCCACTTCACCCCTTCACACTCGCCCACCACTACGACACTCCCCCTTCACGCCATCCGCCCTTCGCCTTCGCGTGAGTACCACTCACCCTTCACGCCAGCCGCACTTCGCCTTCGCGTGAGTACCACTCACCCTTCATGCCAGCCCACTTCACCCCTTCACACTCGCCCACCACTACGACACTCCCCCTTCACGCCATCCGCCCTTCGCCTTCGCGTGAGTACCACTCACCCTTCACGCCAGCCGCACTTCGCCTTCGCGTGAGTACCACTCACCCTTCACGCCAGCCGCACTTCACCTTTCGCGCTTCTTTATACTCGCCTATCATTAGGACACTTCACCTTCACGCCAGCCGCAATTCACCACTTAACTTTCGCCTAACACTAGAACACTCCCCTCCACGCCAGCCGTACTTCGCCTGATCATACTCGCCTACCACAACGACTCCCCACCTTCACACCAGCCGCACTTCGCCCCTGCACATCGCCAACAATACGACACTCCGCCTTCACGCCAGATGCACTTCGTTTTCGCGTGAGTACCACTTCTCCACTCCGCCTTCGCGCCCATCGCACTTCGCTATCCCGTGAGTATCATTACTACATACTTCCTTCGTGCTCATCGCACTTCGTCTTCGCGAGATACCACTACAGCACTTCTCCTTTACGCCCAATGAACATCGCCTTCGCGTGAGTACGGATAGACCATTCCTACTTCAGCACATCGTTTCTATAACTAAGGACTAGTCTCATTATTGTTACAATGAACAATCTGAACTGAATTGTAGGATTTAGTTTGTTATTGTGTTTTATGTGGTAAGAATTCTTTCCTTTTCCTCCACGTTTTGAATTCTCGATCGTTATTGAATTCAGGTTTTGATGTCTTTTCCATTTCTTCAAGAGGGAACACAAATTCCAAAGTCAATTACTTTGACGTACTGCTTTGTGCTGACTTGTACATGTATGTTCTCGTATTTTACAGAAAAAAAAATCCCATGTAAAAGGAGGAAAAAAGATGTTGCCCTTCCCCTACTGCATTTAACATGTATCTAATTTTGAAATTGTGTAAAATATTTAAATTCCCATTAACATAAAGTATATTAACTATTTTTTAAATATATCTGTTACAATTGATATAAAATATAAGAGAAAATTCTGAATGGGCCTGAATAAATCGTTTATATCCTCACCATTTTATGACGGTGCGTTGTCTTGCCCATCTTACGTACCAGACGACAGCCCATCTCACTTTTTACTCACGTAATTTTTTCTTTCTTTCAGAATTATAGTTGCAGTTCTTGTAATACTCTCTGTTATTGGAACATTATGGGACAGCTGTTTTAAAGACCAAGTTGCTGATGAGTCGAGTAAGCATAAACAAACTTAAAATCTCTATCTTTGAAAATTTACGAGAGTTGGGGGCAAACGTAACTAATTTTGTAGAGTGAATACGACCACATATGAAAAATATGAAATATACACATGAATGAACAAGATATGGACAAAGTGTAGAGACATTTAAAGACACAACAAAATTGGGTTTATTATACTTATTAAGGTATTTGAGTAGGAGTAGTCGGCCCTTTCTGGAACATCCGTGACATCACTACGTGACGTCATGGTCACGTCATGGTGAAGTCACGGTGACGAGACTATAACGTCACAAAGGGTCTCTGTGATGACACGATAGATGTCCTGCTTGTACAGTATCTGGCTTAGACAGATGTTCGGCTTAGATATCCGACTTGTACAGGGCCCGGGATGGTCATTTGTTCTGGGTTGGGCTGGTTCCGGCTTAGACAGAGTGTGTTGTTGTCGAGACGTGGACGTGACCTCAGGATGACGTCACACCAGCGTCACGCGCTGACGTCAGTATGACGTCACAATGGTTCGTTACCACGACGCACGGTGGTCTGAACGGGGCCGAATCGTGCGCATAGGATGTTAAGTTAAATAACTATTTATTTAGTGGATTTAAAACGGTTCTTTAAGTATAAATCTATTGAAACATGTTCTAAGTGTAAAATAATATTATTCCTCATAATTCATATTGTTTATTTATTTGTCAAAAAATTTGTCTATTCTTTATCAGACATTATTGAAGATGAATAAAACCTTCATTTATTTGTTCAGAAGTAAAAAAAGGTTATTATAAGCATTTATTCCATGACTCAAGGGAATATGTGTTGAAAATTAGGTAGAGATAGTGTATAAACAGTTTTTAACAATAGTTTTCAAAAGTAGAAAAACCGTAAAAATGTTCTTTAAGTAGTAAAAGGAATAAATAGTATATACTAATAGTAGTAGTGACTTACACTGTAACAATTGTACTACTCGTTTTCCATTTATAATGTAAAATAATAATTAATCATTTCATATTATTTCACTATTATGTTACTTAACCTGTCAAAAGGTGGCGCATGGATGCTTTGGACCAAAAGCCGGAAAGTGATGTGTTTCATGATATGGAAATGCCAGAGATCTGGCCGCCTGAGTTGGCTTCCTGTGAGACTTATCTTCATGTCCCTTGAGTCTTATTTTTAGCAGTCGCGGTTACGCATATGCCAGAGGTCATTTCCTGTCCGGATCATTTCACCCTGCGCGCCACCTCTGACATGACATCCAGCGCTCACGCTTCGACTGCTGACTGCGCGTCCACCGAGGGAGGCAATTCGGGGCAACGAAGAAATATTTACAATTGTTCATTTCAAGTCATATATTTATTTCACGGAGATGTTTCTGTTTTTTTTATAATGGTCAGTCAATGACCACTTAGTTAATAGAAATGGCACTTTCTTTCAAAGCACTTCAAGTATAATCGTTCGCCATTTTCCACAAGGCAGGCTGAGGCGACTGTTATTAACGAAAGTATTTTATCAAATGTCCCCTTAATAACATTTATTAATTTCATGGAAGTGTTTTTAGTTATTTTTGTGTAATTGCCCGTCAAAAATCACTTACTATTGGTAAGGCGCTTTCTTTCAATCCTCATTGTGAAAATTTTAAACGGTCGCCATTTTAAAACAGGCAAGCCGAGGCGGCTTTTGTTAAGGAAAAAACATCAACAAATGTCCAATAAATAATATTTATTAATTTTACAGAAATTTGTTTAGTCGTTTTCGTGTACCTGTCCGTCAAAAATCACTTAGTTTTGGGAATGGCGCTTTTTTTAAAACCGCGTTATGTAAATTAGAACGGTCGCCATTTTAAAAGAGGCTAGCCGAGGTGGCTGATATTATCGAAAAAATATTAACAAATGTCCATTTAATAATAGTTATTAATTTCATGGAACTGTTTTTACTTGCTTTTGTTTAATTGCCCGTTAAAGATCACTTAGTTATTAGAAATGGCACATTCTTTCAAAGCTGGTCAAGTAAAGTTTAAACCTTCGCCATTTTCGAAAAGGCAGGCCGAGGCGACTGTTATTAACAAAAATATTTTCTCAAATGTCCCCTTAATAATATTTATTAATTTCATGGAAGTGTTTTTAGTTGTTTTTTTGTAATTGCCCGTCAAAAATCACTTACTTTTGGTAAGGCGCTTTCTTTCAATCCTCATCATGTAGTCTTTAAATGGTCACTATTGTTAAACAGGCAGGCCAGGGCGGCTGTTGTTAACGCAAAAACATCAACAAATGTCCAATTATTAATAGTTATTAATTTCAAAGAAGTGTTTTTAATCGATTTTGTGTAATTGTCCGTCAAAGATCACATAGTTCTGGGAATGGCGCTTTTTTCATCCTCGTGATGTAAACTATAAATGGACGCCATTTTGAGAGACGTTAACCAAGGCGGTTGTTATCAATGTAAAAATATTTACAATTGTTCAATTAATAACATGCATTGATTTGGCCGAGATGTGTTTAGATGTTTTAATGTTATTGTCCGTCAAAATTCACTTATTGCATGTTTCAGTTCTACAGATCTCAATTTCCAATGTTTAAATTGATTGAAAAACACAGAAATTTGGTAAATTGAAAGAAGGAATAATTTTGAAAAGATATTGAAAATGTTATGTAATTAATGAAAATCTGAGAGTTGAGAAGATAATAAATTTTCAAGAAGTAAACGATTTCGATGTTATGTCCGGAGGTAATGGTGCTCTTTCCAAACACTTAATGCAAACTTTAAACGGTCATAATTTTGAAAGGGGCAGATCGGGGCAGCTGATCTCAACTGAAAATTGTTCAATAATGTTCACTTAAAAATATATATTAATTTTGGGGGAGTGTTTTTGGTTGTTTTTTTTAATCGCCTGTGAAAATTTACTTATTCAAAAGAATGAGCAGTTTTTACATACCTTAATTACGTAACAATTAATTTAATGAAAAATAAAAAAAAAAAAGACGCTGAAACTGCTTTAATATATTTAGAAAGGTATATGAAAGTGCATATCATTTCTGGAAGTTGAAAAGTTGATTAGGAAAAGAGTTATAAACAATCAAAGATAGGTATATTTTCATTGCTTGGGTAGCCGAATTTTTCTTCGGCTGAAACGCTTGGCTTTGAGGGCGTCGTATGGCTGTAAGCATTGATAAAAATTATTATTTTTCCTGGTTTCCAGTCATTTGAAGTATGTAGAATTGACATTTACCAAGAAATAACCGTTTTTCACAAAATAAAATTTGGTGCCTATGCGCGCGTTTCGGCCCTCTTCAGACCACCGTGCGACGTCAGCACGTGACGCGTCGCTCACGTCACTATAACGTGGTGCCCACGTGACGGCGTCTAAACCAGCCATGACGTCACGTTGACGTAACGGCTGGTCCAGAAAGCGACGACCGGAGGGGGAGGACGCCACGCCCACGTGACGGCGACGTCTGGGGGTGTTCAAAAAGCTTCGTCGGCGGTGTGCGAACCCCCGTGGTGTTGTTCGCGGGGCCCGCACGCCCCTGCTGTGAAGAGGCGGGCGCGTGGGTGTGAAGGTGCGCGATGGCGATGGTGGCGCGACGTGGGAGCGGGTAGGGAAAGAGGGGGTGCCACGACCGGGGAGCGTGCGGAGAAATGAGGTGGCGCGAAGGGACGGGGAACGCGAGGGTGCGATGGTTGTGCGACCTAGGAGCGTACATGAGAAGGTGAAGGAGGTGGCGAGACCTGGGAGCGAGCAGGGAGGAAACGTAGACACAAGAAAGAAAACATGAATAAGGCTGCTATGCACCTTTATTACAGCACAAAAGCAAACATGAGACACCACACAGAAAACCACAAGACCAATCACAATAGCACGACAAAAAGATGTAATGTTCGCTGTGCGAGTAGGGTCACCGTCAATCGTTGAAACGTCCGTCTTGAAACGTCGTCCATCTTGAAACGTCAGTCTATGTTGTCGTTTCTCCCGAACAGTCGGAAAAAAGCTGTCATACTGTCCTGCCGGACCCTATACAAGCCGAACATCTAAGCTGAACCCTGTACAAGCCGGACAAATGACGTGACGTCAAGGAGCCGACCCCTTGTGACGTCACGGATGTTCCAGAAAAGGCAAACTGCACGTACATATTTGAAATGACAGAACAGATTTAATGTTCCAAAGCATTTCAGCACATACGACTTCACAACATTCCAGGAGTTTTCCCTACCCAATCAGGCAGATGCACTCCTTCCGCTCGCGCACATTGGTCCCATCAGAGATCGTCACGTGCGCTTCCGATCACTAGTTGCCACGCGTCAACGCAGAAACTCTCCGGTTGTAAAAGACAATTCCCTTTCTTTCAGTGGCACTCTCGCGTATTTCCCTTATAGATAACGATTAGGTTGGTTTCTGAGCGCAGATTCAATTGGGTTTAATTCATTTTATTCAGCGCTTGCAGCCTATCGATTTCCCTTGCTCAACTAAAATTTACCATGTTTTTGTAAACACACATTAGTAGAGTGTTTTATTCGGGCGGCAACAGTATCGTGTGATCCCATTTTATTTCTATAAAAAATAGTATCCATGGTTTCCGCAACTCTCGTCAGATATTAGAATACATCAAACATTAATAACAGAAAAGCAAGCATGACTAAAAAAATTAGAAAGGATCAAAAAGCACAGAAAAATTAAACAACAAACCAGACTATTGCATGTGAGGTGACATGTGAAGCAGAACTACAAACGGACACTGGGGATTTGACTTTATTTTGTCTCCAGAGTTAGCATGTACATCTTAAGTGCGCGGGCATTCGCACTTTCACTTTTATTTTTCATTCTCACTCTATCTCTATCACTTCCTCTCCCTCCCACTCCCTCCCTTTCCCCCTCTTTGTCCCCTTTTCGCTATTGAGCAAGCGTATTATTCGTGTGTGTGTGTGTGTGTGTGTGTGTGTGTGTGTGTGTGTGTGTAGGGCCGTACAGAGTGGTGCTGCGCGCCTTCTCGCTGCGCGTGGGCTGGAAGCGGCTGACGAGCGAGCGCAGGGAGGAGCTGGGCTGCATCGCGGGCATTCGCGCCCTCGCCTCCATGTACCTGATGCTCTCTCCATCTCTCTCTCTCTCTCCCTCTCTCTCTCTTTCTGTCTCTTCTCTCCCCCTCTCTCTCTCTCTGCAGCGAGAGTATTATTCGTGTGTGTGTGTGTGTGTGTGTGTGTGTAGGGCCGTACAGAGTGGTGCTGCGTGCCTTCTCGCTGCGCGTGGGCTGGAAGCGGCTGACGAACGAGCGCAGAGAGGAGCTGGGCTGCATCGCGGGCATTCGCGCTCTCGCTTCGATGTGTCTGATGCTCTCTCACGAGGTGCTCTACGCAGAACAAGAGCCAAGTATCAACAAGGCTATACTATTGGAGGTAGGGTAATTCAGCTTTCTCCTATAAGTACGTATATATGGAGTAATATATGTAGTGTAGAGGAAGTTGTGAAGAGTTCTGAAAAAAAGGCGAATATTGGGGAGAAAAAATTCATTGTGACCCGAAACGAGAAAGTAGATAAATCCAGTTTCTATATTAAGACGAAATAATTCTTTACCACGTAGTGTAGCCAGACGGCCAGTTTTGTGGGTTCTTGATACCGGAAAACCAATTGAAAACATATCGTCTGTCCGTTGATCCGGCCGTCCATCGGTTCGTCCAGCCGTCGGTCCGTCCGTCTGTGAACCCTACTAGATCCTGGACCATGCGTAGAATTTGTTTTCTAAAATTTAGAAACACCTCTCCATCTGGATCTAATTGAGATTTTGATAGTTTGGAAAACATTTTTTTAAAATTTTAGGGTACTTCCCAAGACTCTCGGACATATTTAACTTTTTTCTCAAAATATGATCCAAATTATTTTTTTTAATTTTTATTATAGGTAGTGTCAAATGTCCCCTATACAATGACATAGACGTCATATTGCTCTATTCTTTTGTTTTTTTTTAAATTACAATAATGTAATGTTTTGACTTGTCTCCCACATCGTTAATATTTACATTAGAAACGATATCATCACATTATTATATTTAGGTACAAATGCACGTACTTTAAGTAATAGCAATAATGTTATTCGAAAACAACATTTTCTGTAAAAATGAGATCGTAATTCCCGCATTTTCAGAAACTCTGAAAAGCCGTTTCCATAATATGGCTCCAATTTTTTTTCAAACTTTTCCAACATACTCCCACTATTTTATATGAAGTAAAGTACATTTTTGTGTACTCATTTGGTTTTTTTAAATTACACAAATGTAATTTTTTTAAATATCTCTCGCTTCGTTAGTATGCACATTTCCATCGATTTGCATACATTATTGCATTTGTGGGTGAAAGTGCTTCAAATAACTTTAAAATTTTTTCCAAAACTTAATAGATTTGTGTTAAAAAAGTTTCAAATTTTGCATTTACAATAATGCTTAATCGTAATATTCTTACGAACGACTTTAAAACTTTTCAATAAATATTTCTACTAATTTAATCGCCATCTTGTTAAAAACGGCTTCAAATGTTTCAATGAAAATTTCTATTTTAGACGAGCTTTCACTCTTCTTTATTATTCTTGAATTAATATTTCGGTTCTACTGTAAAAAAACCCAAAACGTAGAAAAAATATCAAAAAAAAAAGTTGACTACTTCCAAACTGAACACTCTCTTGTTGATCAGCCCTCACTCTAAGCTCTGAAATTTCTAAAAACATACGAAGGGCGTTCATAGAGTTCGCACCTTTAAAGGAAATAGTGTGAATATTCGAATGGAAGTGAGTGCATTAGAAGCGTGATTTCTTCTGTTGTCGGTGCATTTGCTTCTGTGTTGGACCGCTTGATAGCGTCGCTATTGCCTAAAAAATCAAGATGTCTGCTTTGCTATGAAATGTCAAGGCACGTGCCGTGATTCATTTGAAACTGCAAGGAAAATTGGTGATGGCAATTCAAGAGGAACTGTTGAAAGTGTACGGGGATAATGTTCCAGCATATAAGACATTAAAAGAAGTGGAAAATGTAATTTCAGTGTGGGGACAAAGAGAACGAAGACGCAAAACGAAGCGACAGACTGACATTCTTAGGAGACTCACGGATCATCCAACGGTAGTAAATTCGCTGTTATCTGGTGGCCGGATAAAAGTTCAATCTATTGCTGGAGATGTTAACAATTGACAAAGATCAATGCACATCTTGCGTGATGTATTGCACAAGAAAAAAGTGTCGGCCAGATGGGTTCCTCGTGTGCGGACATGATATTTTTGGACATTGGGTTATGAAATGTTTCCTGAATTCACTTAACACAAAACCAAAGATGAACAAATGATCTGTACATTGTAATCGCCATTAAATTTTGAGCTAATATACTACTTTTTACAAATTTTTAACTTGGGAAAAAAACCTTACATATTTAACAAGCTATCTCTCCTAAACAATTAGCTCTACAACGCTGAAATTTGCATCGCACATTAACAGTAAGCTCTTGTATTTTCAAATTTTAAGACTTATTTTTAGGAAATGTCAACAAATTAGGGAAATACAAAGCTATATTTGGTAAATGCTCAATACCATAAAATGTTCATGCTCGCCAAAAAAATTCCAGTTACGAAGAAAGTTTCCAAAACCATACAAATTTAAACATTCTGAAATCTTCAAACGGCTGTATCTCCCAAACTATTAGCACTGCGATGCTAATTTGCATGGTATATTCACAATAATCTGTTCTGATTTCGAAGTTTCAAACAAATTTTTCTCGATTTTTTCATGAATTTAGGTAATACAAAGCCTTAAACGAAAAATGCGCAATACCATTGTAATCGCCATAAAATTTCCAGTTAGGAAGGAAGTTTTCTGAACTTTTTAACATTTCAAACATTCTGCAATCTTTAAACGACTGTATCTCCTAAACTATTGGCCCTACGACGCTGAAATTTGCATGGCAGAATCACAATAATCTGCTCTTTTAACAAAGTTTTAAACTTATTTTTCTTAAATTTTTTATACATTTAGGAAATACAAAGCCTTAGATGGGAAAATGCTCAATACCATTGTAATCGCCATAGATATTCCAGTTAGAAAGGAAATTTTCAGAACATTTTAACATTTCAAACATTCTGATTTCTTTAAACGGCTGTATCTCCTAAACTATTGGTCCTACGACGCTGAAATTTGCATGGCAGATTAACAATAATCTGCTCTATTTTCGAAGTTTTAAACTTACTTTTCTGGAATTTTTGATGCATTTAGGAAATACAAAGCCTTTGATGGGAAAATGCTCATGTACCATTGTAATCGCCATAAATATTCCAGTTAGAAAGGAAATTTCCAGAACATTTTAACATTACAAACATTCTGAAATCTTTAAACGGCTGTATCTCCTAAACTATTGGTCCTACGACGCTGAAATTTGCATGGCAGATAAACAATTATCTGCTATATTTTCGAAGTGTTAAACTTATTTTTCCGGAATTTTTTATGAATTTAGGAAATTCAGAGCCTTAGACGGGGGAAATGCTCAATACCATTGTAATCGCCATAAAAATTTCCAGTTAGGAAAGAAGTTTTCAGAACTTTTTAACATTTCAAACATTCTGAAATCTTTAAACGGCTGTATCTCCTAAACTCTTGGCCCTACGACGCTCAAATTTGCATGGCAGAATCACAATAATCTGCTCTATTTTCGAAGTTTTAAACTTAATTTCCTAAAATGTTTGATGAATTTAGAAAATACAAAGCCTTAGATGGGAAAATGCTCAATAACATTGTAATCGCCATAAAATTTCCAGTTAGGAAGGAAATTTTCGAAACTTTGAACATTTCAAACATTCTGAAATCTTTAAACGGCTGTATCTCCTGAACTATTGGCCCTACGACGCTGAAATTTGCATGGCACATTCCAATAACCTGCTAAATTTTGGAAGCCTTAAATTAAAATGCTTGGAAATACAAAGCCTTACATGGGAAAATGCTGGATTACCATTTAATCACAATGAAATTTCCAGTTAGGAAAGATTTCAAACCTTCGCAAATTTTAGAACTTCTGAAATTTTTCACAATAATCTGCTCTATGAATTTATTCTTGATTAATTTAGGAAATTACAAAGCCTTAAATGGGAAGATACTCAATACCATATTAATAGCCTTAAAAATTTCCAGTTAGAAAGGAAGTTTTCAGAACTTTTTAACATTTCACCCATTCTGAGTTCTTAAACGGCTGTATCTCCTAAACTATTAACCCTACGACGCTGAAATTTGCATTGATGATTCAGAATATTCTGCTCTTTTTTCGAAGTTTTAAACTAATTTTCGGGAATTTTTTCATGAATTTAGGAAATACAAAGCCCTAAATGGGAAAATGCTCAATACCATTGTAATCGCCATAAAATTTCTAGTTAGGAAGAAAGTATTCAGATATTTTTAACATTTAAAAAGTTCTGACATCTATATACGGCTGTATCTTTTAAACTATTAGCTTACGACTCTGATATTTGCATGGCAGATTACCAGTAATCTTCTGTATTTTCGATGTTTTAGACTTGTTGATGCGACCTTAAATAACCCCCCCCCCCCAAAAAAAGCCTTAAATGGGAAGATACTCAATACCATATTAATAGCCTTAAAAATTTCCAGTTAGAAAGGAAGTTTTCAGAACTTTTTAACATTTCACCCATTCTGAGTTCTTAAACGGCTGTATCTCCTAAACTATTAACCCTACGACGCTGAAATTTGCATTGATGATTCAGAATATTCTGCTCTTTTTTCGAAGTTTTAAACTAATTTTCGGGAATTTTTTCATGAATTTAGGAAATACAAAGCCCTAAATGGGAAAATGCTCAATACCATTGTAATCGCCATAAAATTTCTAGTTAGGAAGAAAGTATTCAGATATTTTTAACATTTAAAAAGTTCTGACATCTATATACGGCTGTATCTTTTAAACTATTAGCTTACGACTCTGATATTTGCATGGCAGATTACCAGTAATCTTCTGTATTTTCGATGTTTTAGACTTAATAATCTGGAACTTTTTGTGAATTTAGTAAATGCTAGGCGATAGATGAAAAAATTCTCAATACCATTGTTATCACAATTAAATTTCCACTTAGGACGGATGTTTTCAGACATTTTTAACATATCAAAAATTCTGACATCTTTAAACGGCTGTATCTCCTAAACAATTAGCCCTACGACGCTGAAATTTGCATGGCAGATTACAAGTTATGTGCTATTTTTTCGAAGTTTTAGACTTAGTTTTTTGGAATTTTTCAGAAATTTAGGAAATACAAAGTCTTGGAAGGCTGGGTGGCGATAGACGGCATCTAGCAAGAAGATGGGACAAGACCGGAAGCTAGCCCAGACCAGAGAAATTACAAATGTACCTAGTGCGAAGTAACAGTCACCCTCGAAGGCATGTGCGTCGAGTTGAACGCGGGACAATTGGACACTAGACAAACGGTGAATGGGACGGGAAGTAGCGGAACTGGTGAAAGTAGACAAATTCGTGTGACGTTATCAACGCCGAAGCTAAAGTAGTCATTAAGGGAGCCAGCAAAGCGTATGTAATGTGCAAGACGAAATGAGTACATAGTGAATAGAGATGTGTTAGCACGTGCAAATAAGTTCTTTTGGGACATACTATACAGGCTGATCATCATGAAAATGGCGAGGAGTGATTCCTGTGGCAGGGAGCCGCGGGACCCCTCGCACGGGCCGTCGTTGCGAGCACAGGGGGTGGGGCGTGCTCACTCCACCGATTAGATTCCGAAATCTGTTCCTTAATTCAGATCCCTGTGGAATCGATATTCGAAGTCCTTCGCTGCTGATTCTTGATGGAATCGATTCTAAAAGGCCGCCATTGAATAACACGATATCTTCGATTTCTTTAAATATGCATACTCCTGCGCCTTTCTTGTATTGTTCAAAGTCTTTGATGCTCAGCTTTATAGAAGTCCATGTAGCGTTTGAATCCTTCCTCTCATCATGCCACCTCCTTCAGCTTCCTTCAAACCAAACCTCGTGGTTTAAACTACATTTTTAGCAGCTCAGTTTTAAAAAAAACTATTTTCTTTCCTGGATTGCGTAGTGTAAAGTCGTGTTTGTTTCTTTGAATCCGTTACAATTTCGTTTATTCGTTCAGTCATTGTTCATGTTACAATCTATTACATTTTTAATTTATGTTCTATTTATATGTTGTTTCATTGATACTCTCTATTACTTTATTTGAATTGTATTATTTCATCTATAATAATTTTTCGGTCACGTGGTTAATTATTGTTATTAAAATTTAATTAAGTAACACCTGAGTTGTTGTGTTTTATTAAAGAATAATTGCTTGATTCCTGTATCGATACCTACATTGGTGTTTCTTTAGGGAATCTCTTGTTTTCTTTCGATTCGAGAATCGACTCCTTTGCAGGAATCGAACGTCCGTGCAGGGCTTGCAAGGGGACGGGCCGTAACTCGACGGCGCAGGGGCGCGACGCGCTCCAGGCGCCGCAGAGCGCCAGACGGAGAAAGAGGTCACTTGCAGTCGATCTGTCTATAGCAACTGCTAGCTTTCAGTAATAACGAGGGCGGGAGGCGCAATTCCTCAATTGGACAATATGTTAATTTTTTCTTAATTCACGGAACCAACATTTTTTTTAAAAATTTGTTGCGTCTACTTTGACGCAACGCGTCTCCAAGCCCCTTGGGGGGTGTTGAGCGCTTTGCGCTTCTCGGAGTAATCCTCCCATTACTAACAGCGCTAGTTTTTTGGAGTAATCCTCCGTTAATATTGTCTGTCGCGTCTCGTCACAGTCGGTTGGACCGCCAGGTAGCATCTCCGCGTACGCGCCTCCTACCGCGCGCTCCTGCGTCACTACCCAGCGGCCAGAATTAGGAAAGAATAAGGATAGGGGTAGGGTTAGGGTTTAGGACACTTCACAGGGGTTGGACTAGCCCTTGTGAAGCAGCCGAACTCGTTTTGTTGGAACACATTTCACATGAGATTCGACGGGAATCGAACCTGGATCTCAGTGGTGAAAGGTTTGCGACTTTGAAATGAGCCACGAGTTCAGCCTCCTATTTGAACACGGAGCTCCCATTAAAGAAAGTAATGAGAAATGCAATGAGTAATGTAAATGAGAAACAGTTTACAATACAAATTGCTATAGTACATTCAACTTGTAGTTAATACGCAATAAAAATCCAGTGTTTTTTTTTATTTTTACTTCTCCACAGTACAATTATTTTCAAAATAAATACAAAAACATTCTTGTTCTGTTGTACAAGTATTTCTATGTTCGTACACTGCCCACGAGCTCTTAAACGAGAGAGGACATCTTCCCCTTCGATCCTTATGAACTAAAATTATTCTTTTGTGAACCCACCAACAGGTACGTCAGACTTCAAAATGTGCATCAACTTAATATTATGTTCCAGCTTGCGACAGATGTCTACTACACACCTTTTGCTGTTGGCCCTATCACCCTGGACACACTATTCATATTAAGCGCAACTCTACACAGCTATGGTCTTGCAAATTCCATCGTTAATGGAAAATTCAACTACATCATGACAATCGTAAAGCGCTTAATAAGGTAGGATGGTTTCTTTACTATGAAATTTAAATCAGAAATTTATAATAAAAATGGTTGTTTTATCAACTTTCAAACTATTTTACTAAACTAATAAACTAATACACTAAACTTAATTATTATGAGAAATTGCACTACTAAACTAAACTAATCGGCATCGTTAGCCGAATTCGGTTACTACGCTCCACGGAGGTTAAGCGATTTGGAGACTCGCGGGTTCCTGGTTGGGTGACGGGCTACGAACCCCGGGATCTAACGGCGTCGAGCCTCTGGCCGAAAGGATAAAAGGCACTGACTGACAGCGACGTGACGAGACTTGACAAAGAAAGTAGAGGAGGATTACTCAATGCAAGCGCTCAACGCCAAACAAGGGTTTAAGAGACGCGTTGCGTCAATGAAGCAACGAACTACATTTTATGAACGTTCAAAAACTATATAATTTCATCATCTACAGTCAAAAGTTAGAATAATTGGAATAACTCTGAGAATACTTATTATAACACAATGTTATAATAATCCATGATCGCTCATTATCTAAAATAAAAATAATTCTGTCGCGTTTCGAAAGAAGAATAATCAGACAAGCAAAAATTATAGGTTGATTTTATTTATTTTGCCAATGATATGTGTTAAAGTCAATGTGTCAATGAAAAGCAATTGAATTCAGTAAATTGGGTGCTTTTTACTTTCTCGTATACGTACGTATACGGAGTAATATACGTAGTATAGAGAGAGAGTAGTATATGCTGCGTGAAAAACGGCGGATTTTCAGCACAAAAAAATTCATTGCCGGACCCTGACAACGAAAAAAAAGATAAATCCTGTTGCTTTAGGCTCCGCCTGGGTGGACATCCTGTATAATACATTAATTTACATTTATATTATATAATTTTAAAAAAATAATACACTTGTAGCAAAGTATTAATGTCATGTACGTAAGACACCATCTCGATAACATTTACGCCCAGTTTTCTTGATCCATTGAGCGAATGCTGAGATAGCCCAAGTTTTGCTTCTGGACATAAACGTAGCATCACTATGCGCATGATAATTTGAGCTCGGCATTTGTTAGTTGTAAGAGACGTAGAACCAGGGAATCCGGTACTATTTTCTTATAAATACTAACAACTACATTCTGTAGTTTGTTCACCAACACCATTTTCTAAAACTCGGAAGCGATAATGTCTATTTTCAAATGTTACCAACCCCTTTGTTAATACTTTTACTCATGATTATATTTAGGGTTAAAATGTCTAAAGGGATTCCAGAGCTCGAGAAAACGTGGCTAGATTGTACCTCTCCCTCATGCGTCACATACGCCACAGATTTTACTGTTCTCCGGCAAAAAAAAACAAGATGCGTGGAAATATGAAAATAAATAGTTCTGGAATTTTTACGAAGTTGTACAACCTTCACATTGTATCTTACCGATATGAGATCGACCTAACGGCCTCATTTCATATTCTTCCTCCAACATCTCCAACTGTAAAAGGTGTCTTACAACAAATATTTCATAAGTAACTATTAAAATGTTGATTAAAACACTTTTCTCGAATCGGTTTTTCAACAACAAACACCAGCCTGTTTTTCACGTGTCAGTAAATTACTCATAAATCTTGAGAGATCGTCATAATCATGTAGTTTCCGTAAAAATTACTCGATAGAACTGAAATTAATATCATCATTTTATATTGTATTTTATACTTGTTTTAACAATATTTAATTTGCGTTCACAGATTAAGCCCCATTTACTACCTGCTAGTCTTATTCTATGCATCGTTCCTAGAGTATCTAGGCGATGGGCCTCATTGGCCAACGCACATCAACTACCATGTGCAGTCGTGCAGAGACAGTTGGATTTGGAACGTTCTCTACATAAGCAATTACGTCAACAATATGAGCGTGGTGAGTTGAGTAAAGTGGTGAGTTGAGAAAAAATACGAATGTTTTCTGCTACTGAAATCTGATCCTTACGTTAAATAACAAAACTGTGCATGGTATTGCTTTAAAAGGAAAACGATATGCGTCACTGATTTCGAAAATTTATTTGTAGAGTGCAACAATATGTGTACCCAATAATTTCGAATTTTCGAGTTTGATTTCTATTAAAATAAAGAAATGTGGAATAGCCACAAATCGATGTATTATGCAAAAATGAATCAATTTCCTTTTTGGAATACGTGTTAGAGATTGATTGATTATTAGTGATTCCGAGCGCGTCAACTATGGTCATTAGACCCGTAAGTTTAGTGCATATTTTTGCTCGGGAGGTGGCAGTGGTTTTCCCCCGCTGGAGGGCCAGATCCGGCGCCGACCTATCGTCGGCTAACGGGGTTCTCCTCAACCAGGTGTCTCCCAACAGCAGGGCACCGCCCCAGTCGGGACAAGTTCTAAGTCCCCGACCAGTCTCCCGGGATGTGTGGTAGTGTAGTGCATGTTGGTGTGTGTGTGTGTGTGTGTGTGTGTGTGTGTGTGTGTGTGTAAGGGGTGAGGTTGGGACAAGGAAAAGAGAGGAAAGATCGCGCGCGGTCCGTGGCCCGTTTGTTAGGGTACTGCTCCGGCATTCGCCCGGTGTTGATCGGAGAAACCACGGAAAACTACCGATCATAGCAGCCGGCCGCTAGAATTCTCTTCCAGACAGCGACTGAATTCTCCCTAGCTAAAAAGCTAGTGTCGAAATTCCTGCCGCCGTCTAGACGTGTTATACATATCTTGTTTTGTTTATAATTTATTTCTTTTGTGATTTTTCTGTACTTCGTTCAACCAAAGTACGCATTGTTAGATTAAAAGATATGGCCCGATTTACAACTAATTTAAAATATGGCATATAATGTATAAACCGTACCTACATCTCTTAATTTTTAATTAAGTCGGAAAATATTTTGAAGACTAAATATTGTTTTTGAAGTAAACAAAATAACGTGTACGCCAAATAAATATCCACAGTTTTATTGCTCAGAAATGTGCAATTGTTCACAATGAACACTCGTATCTTCATCCACTCGTACTTTGCGAATGGTGTCGGATAACCAGGAGAAAATGCCAAGTTTACAAAAGAGATATCGCACAGCGCATACAAATTACAAAACAGATATCGAAAAGAGTCCAAAACAATGCAAACAATTTCGAATTTTGAGCAAGTGAAGGTGTTAACTTTACTACACCCTACTTTGAAACCTCAATTTCGGGGGGTTGTGAGGTTCCAAAAATAATGTTTTTGGCGTCATTGAAGAGCCCAAAATTTGGCGTAATTTTTGCGTTTTGAGAAAATATAGCAATTTGGATTTTTTGTTTTCTTATTTAAGGTGAGTTTCGAAATTTTGATAAGTAGCGCATAAGAGCCAAAAATTCACATGTTTCGACCGTGCAAAAAATTTTGAATTTTGAGTAAGTGGCGGTGCTAGCTTTCCCAGTCCCAATTTGTTATCTTACTTTCGGGGTTTGGGAGGCACCCCAAGAATTTTGGAGGGGGTTTGAAATTAGCCCATAATTATGGTGCAAGAATTTTTCAGTTTTTCTTAAGTGGGGGTGCTAGCTTTACCGGACGTTGGGAATGCAAAGCTTGACAGAACGGGGAGGATGGCCAACATTGGTCTGGAACCAGCAACATTGACCTGGAGCAGAGTTGAGAATGTAGTAAGATATTGAGGTTAGAGCGTGGATTTACGAAATTATGAGTACAAATTGAGGTGGATTTTGTCAGTTATTTTTGAGTTGTTATAGTTGTTTTTAGTCAATATAGTTTAATTATTTTTCTATTCATATTAATATTGAGGATTGAAATTCTCTCAACAATTTTTTTTTATAGATTTCGTTACAGTACATTTTGTTTGCTTATGCTTGAGCTGTTTGCTTATTTGTTTGTTTTTGATAAAACTGTAGTTGTATTATCCGCAAGTTCAAATAAGGTTTGGCATTTTTCATTCTTATTATTTTGTTTTTTATATTTCCATTTTTTAGTTCAAGTATTTATCGTTCTCTGCAGCACACCTAAAACACGACACATAGCAAATCAAAGAGTGAACAGAGCAGCCAAGCTAGAAGTGCAGTTAGTTTCGGCAACTGTTTCTTCAAGTTCTCTTTCTTGCCGCTACAGGATCAGAGCACTGTTCCTCTTTCCGTTGGCGTTAATTGTGAAGCGCACGTATCTGGCCTTCGCGTTGCCGTTCGCGTTCACGGCTATTGTTTTTATCCATTTATCTATTTATCGTCAAAAAACAGTTAAAACTGTGTATGACGTGCTATGGGGGGAAGTGCTATTGTGGAGCGGCCTTTAGTAGCCCAATCAAATTAGACAAAATAGTGAAAAATGTGTAGATCAATCAAATTAGACAAAATGTAGTGAAAAAAAAACCCGGAGTTTTGAAACTTGGCTCGATTGTTTGTTGGTATTTACTGCATAACCTACTGAAAGTCCTGAAGTATGGGGGCTGAGTCGAGGACAGGGCGGCAGTTTGAAGGAGCTTTCTCGGTATTATTTGCACATATCTCCATAACTTTCAATCTCACCGAAAATTAAGTACTATATAAAATTTGAGTTATTTTCTGTAATTGTTGAAAGGGCTGCAGGGCCTGTGTCAGAGTGCCCTGCGCGTCCACGACTTATTCAAATGTGCGTCAGAGACTTTTGTTTTGGGGCAATTGGTACCTTGTAATCGTGACAAAAATCGATCTCGAAATTTGCACGAAAATGCGGATTTTCAAGGTCCCACCCAAGATAATTAATTACGACTAGTTTATTACATTATTTTTATATGTAAAATAAATGAAAACGTTATTTTAAAATAAGTAGACATTAAAAATGTCTGGTACATCACAACTTGTGCAGACGGATTTATTTGCAACCTTCATCACATTTCACAGAACATTATTTTTGAAGATCTATTTCAGGTCAGAATCACTTGTTAAATGCTGATGTATTTGCCTCCTCTTCGGTTCAATTATATCCAGGAACGCCAGTCATGTAGTCTTCATCGAAAGGATGCAAAATCCGTTTCACCGCACTGTAATATTTGATTGGAATAAGTAATTTCGATACGTTTCTAGGATATTCGTGTTACATTTCATTATATTTTACATTATTTTTACTTCTCACACATTACAATACGTGAGGATATTAGGTCGCAATATCACAATGGCAACGCCGCGACACTGCACCTTGAAATTCAAATTCTCATTCTCATTTTCGCATTGTTGGGTGATAATATTTCTCGATGTATGGGAAACAGTTTTGGTTCGCCGAATTTGTGTTGATACAATCAACAGCTTTAAAGGAATTGTTTTTCGCACTTAATGCACTGCGATTGAAAATGGGGTATATAAGCAGGGTCGGTTTCCCCAGTTAGGACTTCAGGCACAGGGCCTAGGGCCTACGATCATGGCTCTAGGATAGGACTTCCTGATATTTTTTTAAAAGTTTATTACGGGCCTAAAAATTTAAAAAATCATATATACACAAAATTATCGATTTTTTAATATTAAAAAGTAACTTCAATATATAGTTTATATTTCACTTATAGTTTTAATACTTCTATAAAGTATTTTCAAATAAATTTGTTTTTTGTTTCAAAATTATACTGTTCTATTTTCAAGTCGCATTGTCTAAAATAAATGAACTATTTTTTTATTTACAATTTAAACGTAGTGAGTAAAAGAGCACAAAAAAATCGAAATCAAAAAGGAGCAATCATTCAGACACGTCAGACGACGTAAAATTTCGAATGATGGTGTTATCTGTCTCCTCTAAATTACAACTTTTTTAATTCCAAAAAAATCTAATAACACAGATCTACAACCAAAAATTTGATCTGATGATTTTGCCTAATCTTTACGCTTTTTGGTGTGCTGAAAACTAAAAATAAATCCGTCCTCCACCATGTACAGATTTATTTCAAATTCATAAAAGATAATTCCTGTTTTCTAGTGTATGTACATATTTACATCTGTAACCAATATTTTTTTCTTACACGATTTCTAACATTCTAAACACATTATGTTTTGGTAATACTCTCCCTTAGTAGGTGGTGCGGTGGGGACATGAAGGTTCAGTTCACATAGAGGCTGTTTTTTTCCCTTCTTCTCGGTAGTCCCTCTCTGAAGGTAATCAAGAACTGGTTATATCTGGAAACTGGAACCCACTTTGTGGCTCATTCACCCTGTCAAGTACTGTCAATCGGAGCGAATACATTCACTTAGGTCATCTAGTTGCATAAAAGTGATTAAAACGTTTTCTGAAGTTTGAAAGCGCATTTTGAAAAAAATGTTTCATCGACGATGTGTTACCAGTTCAGACTACTTCTGTTTTATCTGTGCTCACACATTGGTATTGGTCACACAGACACGACTATTGGTCTCACAATCAAGAAGTTTCAAAGAAATAAAACAGATTTTGTCAAAAAAGTGTAGAATGCATATTTTGGTTTGAGAATAGAGTAAGATAAAGTCTGAGCTCTTCACAAAATATGACACATCTGCGAAGAAAAACTTCGTTTATGGTTCAAAGGAGAATTAGAGTCTTTTTAATTTTCTATCCCAATGGTATGGAAGGAGCAAAAAAAACATGGGAATGACCGTTACTTTTGAACTTGTGATATTCAAGGCTATAATTCCAAAAATTATAAGTTGATGGACTCGCCCAATCTTGAATCTGCTTTTCGCCCGGTCCCACACAGTTCAGGATTGTCAGTTCCTCATCCCCCTCGTGTCTTGGGCAGTATTGAGTGGGAAACAGAAGCGTGTGTGGGGGAAAATTATGAAACTGATTTCGAACCAGATAGTTCAAATAACCCACAACTCAGCTTTTTCTGAACAATAGTTGAATGGCTTAGTGAGCGATCTTGGACTTCTGAAAGATGCTGCTCAGTTACTTGGCTCCCGGATTAAAAAATAAAATTTATTACTACCAGGCACTTCTTTTTCATGGTATCGACATCACGAAGCAGTTTTTGTTCTTTACATTTCACAGGATGAGAATCGTGTTTACTGTAAAGACATTCGTGGACTGATGGGTCAATTTTGAGTATAATAAGACCAGAATAATTGGCGTCTATTCGAAGTTCAAAAGTTGTTTTGTAACACAATAGCAATACTAATACTTCAATTCCAGTTGTCCATTCGGAACATTTAAAGGAAACATACAATTCCGTATTAGTTCTCGAACGAATTCGTTATAATAAGCATAAGTGGTCGATTTGTGGAGACCTGAAAGTCCTCACCATGCCCTTAGTTCAGTAATCATGGTACACAAAATTTCCTTGCTTTTTGTGAGATAGCCGTGACTGAAATTTCTACTAGAACAATAAAGACTGGCTATCATGAGAAGCTTTGTTGCCAGGCGAAAAAATATGTAATTGGAAAAGTTTGGTTCCTTTTGACAAAATCATGCTACCTCCTCAACACATAAATCTAGGGTTCATAAAGCAATTCGTTAAGTCACTCAATAAAGAAGGTGAATATTTCAAGTACTTATGCTCCAAGTTTCCTAGTTTAAGTGACGCTAAGATAAAAAAAAAGGAATCTTCGTAGGCCCAGATATCAGACAACATTTTGCACATTCACATTATGCTCAGACCATGGACGAGAGGTCATTCACAAGTTCCTTGATAACATAAAGGATCCTAAGTACAGATATATCGCGGAACACGTGGTTGAAGGCATTTCAAATACTTGGTTGCCACATAAGTTTGGAGGTGCACTTCCTACACTCGCATGTGGACTATTTTCCAGAAAACTTGGGGAACGTCAGTGAAGAACAAGGAGAAAGGTTCCTTCAGGACATCAAGGGGATGTAACGTAGGTATCAGAGTAAATGAAACGTGAATATGATGGCGGATTATTGCTGGAGGCTCCATCGTGAATCACATGAGTCGGACACACGGAAGCGCACACGAAGAAGTTTCCAAGAGAAAAAAACACGTTTTCACAAAAATAACATTTAAATATTCATTTTTGTTTACTCTGGCAAGCGTATATATGTGCTAAATAGTGTATTTGGTATTGTTAATAACTTGTAAATAAATAAAAACTGTGAACTGATTTTTTTTTCTTATGTCGTAATAACTACTGACTTTAGAGATTGAATTCGAGATTGAAAAAAAATGTATGTAAAAGAGAAAAGCTGACCTCACTTTTAGTGTCAGCACATGAAAATTCATAAAGATCAGATAATATTATCAAATCAAATTTCGAAAAGTTTTATTTTTAAAGACCAGTGTAATTACGTTTAATACGGACATATTTTTCTCTGAGGCCTACGTAAAAATTGTGCCTAGGGCCTAGGTCAAGCTTAATCCAGTCTTATAAATAAGTGATGGCTGACATGTGTTAATATGAAGCAGAAATTGTGATATTGTAACATTACATAACTATTAACCAACACGAGAAAGTATGTGCTGATATAGCACCACTTGTTTATGAAATTGGTTTGAATTAAACGGTTGCTCTCGGTCTAAAAGCGTGAACGTATTCATAAACATTCGAAAATGTTCTCCGCTTAGGAATGGACAGTGGAAAAATCAGTCTTACAATTTGCGCGCTGGGACGATGTCGGAAATCCTGGTGCCCCGGTTACCCGCGCGTTCCCGAAGCAAGTTATATTCCAAGACTCTTTAGCAACGAGTCCAGAAATAAGATCTTGATGACCAAGTAGAACTTTGAACATAAAATAAGGTAGATAGTACATCATTCGGGAAACTTGAACTCAGTCGAAATAATACAAGTATTATGAATCTCTACAGAACGCATGTCATCCCTCAGCAACAATTTTACTCTACACCTCTAAGAAACGGTGAATTTCCACTCTAAGACACTGCAGGAGTAGAATATCATCAAAAGTTCAAATTCTCAGCATGAGAGTCAATGCTACACTCACGCACGTCAACAATGATTCACAAAAACATCACCATCTCCAAGGAAGTTGTTTTAGAAATGTTAACGACACCAAAACCGCTAATTTCCGACGACAAATCTTCAATCATTGGACAGCGTTTCTCATCATGATAGCATGTAAGGCGAAGGAGAAATTGTCCCATCTGTATTTAAGGATCGTATTTATGCAGACAAATATGAACAACTCCTTCGACCCTAGGTTACTCAGAAGTCTGTAGTGTAAGGTTACTCGGAAGTGAGAAATCTGTGACGAATAGCCATTTTTATAACTTGAACTTAGGATCTGGCGTATTGCTATTTTTCAGTGTGTGCCCCAGTCCTGGTTCCTGGCGGCCGACATGCAGTTTGTGGTTGTGGCGCCGCTGGCGGTGTTGCCGCTCTTCCGCTGGCGCAGAGGGCGGCAGCTGCTGCTCGCCCTCGTCGCCCTGTCCATGGCTGTGGTGGCCGCCACAATGGTCCTCGGGGACCTACCACCCGTTTACCGATTTCATGATACGTAAGTAGAATTTCTACACGAGTTTTACTTCAAAGGAGTAATGAACGTTCCTTCGCAATGAGATTCATATCTTATAAAGCAAGAATGGAATTGCTCTGGAAAAGATCAATTGACATTTTAATAAAATCGATCCTTTTGACCGAAAACAATGTAACGCGATGAGTCAGGACTTAATAGATACAATAAAGTTCATTGAACAGTCGAGATCGTCTGAAAACTATACGTAAATCGGAGACCAGAGCCACTGTTACTTCTCCGTTAAGAATAATGTGTTTACAGAGCATGAAATAGTTGGTACCCACTTCATTTATTGGCAATGCTGTTTCGTTTTTAATAGTTCAAATTAGTGTTGGCCCTGCCGCTTACAGGGAAAAATAGACTGCCTCTCAACTTCAGTAGAGTTTTACTTCAAAGGAGTAATGAACGTTCCTTCGCAATGAGATTCATATCTTATAAAGCAAGAATGGAATTGCTCTGGAAAAGATCAATTGACATTTTAATAAAATCGATCCTTTTGACCGAAAACAATGTAACGCGATGAGTCAGGACTTAATAGATACAATAAAGTTCATTGAACAGTCGAGATCGTCTGAAAACTATACGTAAATCGGAGACCAGAGCCACTGTTACTTCTCCGTTAAGAATAATGTGTTTACAGAGCATGAAATAGTTGGTACCCACTTCATTTATTGGCAATGCTGTTTCGTTTTTAATAGTTCAAATTAGTGTTGGCCCTGCCGCTTACAGGGAAAAATAGACTGCCTCTCAACTTCAGTAGCAATTCGTTGTACGAAATTAATCCAACGTTTTGGTTTCGGGTAAGGATTAGTTCCATTCCCGGCGGATCGTTTTGGGCATTTTTTTTAAATTGAACTTTCAAGAAATTATATATTGTGGTATAAAACGACTTCCTCAAGAGAAGATACTAAAGGAATCGCAAAATCCCATGCATCTGGCACAATTTCATCAATCAACTCCTCGGTGAATAACGAATGCCCAGTCCGTGGTATGCAACTCCCAAGTGCCAAAGTATGAGTGTAATACCCTTGTGTTCGATTGAATTTAGTTTATTGGGGAGATCTCTCCAGCAGCGTTTGTATTCACCCCAGCTTTGTATTTTCACCTCGTAGTGTAAGTTTGACCAGATTAGAAGCAAACAAGGAATCAACATCAATTTTAGAAGATTGAATGTGATTTCTAAAGCTAATGTGGTTGTGAAACTAGACTAAAGCAACCGTTGGGTGTCGGAAGCCTACAGTCTGAATTACTAAAATTTCTTTACTCTTATTTCTCTCCCAACCCATATCCTATGATTGAGGAAGTATAGCAATCACAGCAACAATACGATCTCGATATTTTGGTCGTAAATTGAAGGTTCTTTTGAAGGGTACGCACACACTTCAGTATTAAATAAAATATTTTAGAGCTAATTCAATGTCAGGATTGGTGCAGATGGTTGAGAGATGCAATTTTGTACTCGCAAATCGTGAATATGGATGGAGGTATACGTCTCCCCTAACTGTCAGACTAGAATCTTTTGGGCTGAAACTTGATAAATACAAAGACGTTATCTCTAGTTTTGCGATTCTGGATTTAATTAAGTTATTCTAATTTTTTGAGGTTCTTGATATTCAGCTCCCGTTATAGTTTCAAAATTGTCGTTCTTGAGTACTGTGCGTTATATATATATATATATATATATATATATATATATATATATATATATATATATATAATCACTGTGTGGTTTTATTCGACAGAATTTTTACTGCTACAGACAACCAGAAACTTACAAATTGTAGGGGTATAAAAATACTGTTTCACTTCAGAACTTGACTCCTGAAGGAAACTTAAGTGACAAACACTAGTAAAGGCCGGAGAATGTCCGTACCGCCTATAGCGTTGCGTCCGCGTGCTCGACGAGGAAGTACAGCACTGGTCTGTCCTCACGTTCCTGCTCACACGCTCGTCTTTTTATCCATAGGCAATGGTCTTTCGAAAAATTGAAAGAGAATTTTCCGTTTCAAAATAGCCTTCACTGAAATCCCTTCAAGGAAATAAACCGATAAATATAACATCATACATTCCAAAGTATAATAATAGAAGTGATATACACGGCTTTTGCTCCGTAAGTCCAGCTAAACGTGGAATGTATGTGCTGTGACACCGCGCCCATGTGTTGGGGGGGTGAGGTGGAGGTGCGCGTCCAGTGACCAGGGGCACGCGGGGCGGGATGACGCGTGAGTGACCAAGGTGACCGGATTGTGAGTATTCTAGAAAAACGGAGGATGGAATCGCTCATGGTTGAGGGTTTGCTGGGATGGAGTAGTATCTACGCAACCCTCGTAGTAACAGAAGGGGCGAGTGGGACTGTACTACGAACACTAAAGAATCAAAATCACATTTGATGCTTTCAGTCAAGAGCTAATTTTTCACGGGTTCTGTGTTATTAGAATTAGCAAATAACTTGCGCCAAGTATTTGTAACTTTTACCACGATCACTCCATTCCTTAGGAAGTCGGTTGCGATAGTACTTGTGTATTAAACAACATGGTGGCGAACGGGTATCGCTTTATATAAATAGTAAATTGTATTGGTGCAATATGAGAATGACAGACTAGATCTTTTAACTTGTTTTGTGAACACCTGTTTCAGAGACCGCCAAATATTATCGTTCCTAATAAAT
This sequence comes from Teleogryllus occipitalis, assembly GCA_011170035.1. Lineage (NCBI taxonomy): Eukaryota > Metazoa > Arthropoda > Insecta > Orthoptera > Gryllidae > Teleogryllus > Teleogryllus occipitalis. Next base: position 18,628 of record BLKR01007038.1, on the reverse strand, counting down.
GGTCACACAAGAACTCACATACATGCCCCATCGTACCTGGTGGGTCTTTTCCTCGGTTACATTCTGCACAACATCAAAAACAAGAACATAAACTGGAGCAAGGTACGGATATTAATATATAGGTAGTATACCCGACTATTAAAGATTAAATTAGCTTTAAAATATATAAATATCTTTTGTTGTGTTTTGTACGTAAATGGTATATATAAATAATCAAGTGCACTAATAGTAAATTCAGACAAAGTGTTCGCAATAATGTTGCAAGCAATGGTATAGAGATTTTTGAATAATAACCTTGTAGTTTCTTCTGTTGGCAACCTGAATCAATGTCACGTTCCTGTATGTTTTCGTGATTACAATGTGTTGACACATACGGCTTTCGCATTTTCAAATGTTCGCCAAGTTTCTAAGACGAACACATTTCATTAATTAATATAGCTTATGTAATATATTAGTAAGGATATGTAGCAATATTAATTTCTAGAACATGAAATAACCTTGGGCTGTGGAATGTCTTTTCTTTGATAGTTCTTTGTTGATTATATATTATTATTAGAAATATGGAGCTCTAAGTGCATTTCTACATCTAATGTCATTGGCGCCCCTGTCAAGATATCCGTGGAAGAAATTAGCAATGACCGATCCGACGGCGGGTCAGAATTATCTTTTTACGGAATCTTCGATTGTCGTGGGCTTAAAATCCGAGCTCTCACTCTCAGTTTGCCTCACACTCAGAATAGAGAGCGTTGATACACAGCTTGGTATCGTTCGCTGGGCCTGTGAGAAAGTCTACTTCAGTTTTCTTCGTGGAGAGCTTTGCTGCCTGGTCAGCTATTCCCAAGTGGCGAAGGACCACACAAAAAGTTATAACGACGCACCAACAATTGATAGCTTTAATGTTGGATGTTCACAGTCCAAGAGTCAAACGAGGAAAAGGATTCAAGAGAGCTCTCGGAATAACTGCAGATCGCTGCTTCCCGTAAACGACATCGATTCAGCAAACTTAAATGCCTCCAATAACGCGTGTTTCTCAGCAGTCTATTCACACGGAAAGCACACTCTACTTTGCCTTTTTGAGAAAAATCATCAGTGTAGATGAAATTATAGTCGGGAAACAAGGATTTCATCTCCTGAAATTCCATCAGAAATGCATTGGGGGAAGTTGAGGATTCAAGGAGTTTTGACAAACGCAGGCCCATTATGGGCCCGAGAAGTTTCCTGTGGGGAAAACGACACTTCGGGGGAGGGGCAATTTTATATTAAGCTTCTGCACCCGCGTGCAGAGAGCGAGCCCCGTGGAAGGGGGAAAGAATAGTCGGAGTGCGCACGATGTCCGTGTTGGGCCTGAGTATACACGTTTCCTAGGTGTATAGATTTTCAGGTAGGTACCATAAGACACGGAAGTTGGGCTCATCAGCACAGTATTTCAATATACTGGTAAGCGGCTATTTACAAGGATAACAAACCAACGTTATTCTGAACAACCCTTGCAAATAGAAGCTGCGAAAAGATACGTTTCACTACGCGTGACTTGTTTCATGACGTCTTGCTAATGACTTCAGAAGTGAAAAGTTTCGTTGCACTATACGGCAGAAAAATTAGGATTAAACTTTGTCACATTACGTCAAGTACATTATTTGGGCAAATTCCAAAGTAGCAGCTTAGAAACAACCCGCGTCAACTTTTGAAGCAGTCTGATTTTGAAGATATCAGGTGCATCTTGCTATTTTCAAAATTTCAACTAAAAACATACATTGTATGTACAAACTTTTTTAACCTACATAAAAAAAATATTTTTAGATGATATTGGTACGGATAAACCTACCGATGAACTCATTAGCTCATTACCGATGAACATTAGCTACATATAGCATATTTTGTTTTATACACCGAATAAAAACAAAAATATAGTCAAAGTGTCAGTCTCTAGGAAACTTCTATACTCCTCATTTGTAATTACATAACATTTGGGCAATTAGTTATTATTTCGATTATTTTGAAAGTTCGATTTGTGCTTTCTAGGATTTCTTTTGCCGATTTCTGTCTATATTTGCCATTGTGTCCGTATTATATTTCTTTTTTCGTTTTCTAGATTTCATTTCATTGTTTGATAACAATTAGTATTTATTCAAAGTTGCCACTTTTTTCCAAACAGGGCTTCATGTCAGTAGGCTGGGCACTCTGCATTCTTATGGTTCTGGCCAATTTTGTGGGGCCAAACTACATGATGCAACCGACTTACAAATACAGTCTAATGGACAGTGCAGTATACCCATCCATTGGTCGTCTTTCTTGGGCAATTGCAGTTTCCTGGATCATCTTCGCGTGCCATGTTGGTTACGGAGGTACGTACTCTACTGTTTATTTGCATGGGCATCAATCTTCTATCAATATTACTACGTTCCAACGCGCGAAAACTTTAAAAGGGAACTCTGCGGCCTCCAGCCACGTGAGAGGTGCCCATGGCTTCGTTCAATGCGCAGGATCTTGAAACAGATTCGATTTTGTCTTAAAAATGCAAATTTTTGGGTGATTTGAGCCCGCCCCTTCTCGTATTGAGCGTATCCAGTGAAGTCTCATCTCAATGCGACTTTTCTTACGACACAGTGCACGTGACATGACAGCAAGGCTTCAAGGAAAAGGCCACTCATTAAATAGTTGCTATTCACGCGAGGGAACAACAACTTTTTTGATCTTCATGGTATCTAAAAACGGTTGCATACTCACTATACTACTTTATTAAAGTATTCGTTAAAACTGCTCTTAAAATATTTAATTAATTGTAGTGTTATACGAATGCATTTGGTTTGATGATCTTGAGCAGCCAGAGTGCTAGTTTTGGAAAATAATTCAGTGAGGTTTTGTTCTTCAGCATTTTTGGTGTGTAGCCCAGTGGTGAGCAATGAATGTAAATGTACTGTTGCATACAATGTTGCTTGTAAATATCATTGTAAACTTATTGTACTCATGTGTAATGAATGTTTTACAAGGTATAGCGTACTTAGGAGAGTAATATCTGTTTGGTTTCGCAGGATTGCTGAATAAACTACTTAATTGTTACGCATTGCGGGTGATCAGCCGCCTATCGTATATTGTAAATCTCACTCAGTTCTTGGTGCTGATGCATAACGGAGGTCATAGAAGAACACCTCTGTGGTTAGATGAGTTGTCATGGGTAAGTGTTCAATCAACACAAGTCGCTTTAATGAATAGACAAACATGTCTACATGATGAACACTATCCTCCATACAATGGAAATCCAAGTGAGTCGTATTCGAGCGAATAATAATCCAAGCAAATCATATCAAACTAAGCAAAAGAGAAGCACAAAATATTCCAAACCGATTTACAGTACCTCTGCGAAGAATCCAAACAAAGTTCCAATTTTTCCTCCTCTGGGGATAAGAACAGTCAGTTTGTTAGCTGAAGCCGTAGTCTGAGCGATTATTGATGAGGTAAATTCGAATCTTTCTTTTCTATGTTTAACTGATTTCCGCTGGCATTCGCCTGTTGAGACGCAGCGCGTGCTAGACGTGCGTTGCACAGAGGCCGCGATGACTTCGACAGGGACTTCTCAGCCAGAGGCACAGCACTCACACCAACTGATGCCCTGGGCCACTTAAGCAGACTAAGATTGAGGCTCCAATCTGGGGATGCGGTTTGTATGAAAGCGTCGCACGGACGTAACTCCAGCATCACGCGATAGATGAATGAACCAAAACTCATATACATTCCAGTGCGTATGGATCTTGGAAGAAATTTTTCACGGCAACGGGAGTAGCGGAATAAGATATGCAAAACTGCCCCCTGGAGATAAAATTCTTTTGTTGAAATTTGATTTATAATTAAAGAGTAAAAAGAAGGGTTTTCAGCGGATTTAAATCAATTTATCCGGAGTGCTTCGTATAAATGAAAAAAACTTGTTTTTTTTAGCTTCTTACATAAGTTTTAATTTTTCTATCCACATTACGCCGACAAATATTAACTACGTATCCTTGATACTTTGATATAGATGGTAAAGATGTTTCGAGAATCTTTTCAGGCGTTTATGTCCGATTTTGACCCCTGCAATCAACAAAACAGAAGGGAAAAATATTAAAAAATACTTTTTTCCCTTCGTTTTTAGAATATCTCATGTTCTGACGCAGACCAAAAAATGGCCTAAATACAAATTATAGCCCTTTAAATTCTCTAGTTTCCCAAAAGTGTCAACCATTTATCTTATCATTTACAATCGACAGCTCAATGTAAATAAAACAGTAATGTAAAAGTTTTGTTTTTATATTCTTAAAATTCGTTTTTTTATTAATTTTCGTAGTTTTACTGTTTTATGTTTATTAGAAAAGATAAATAATTAAAAATCAAATTGTAAAATAATATTATGACTTATTGTAATTTGATTATTGAACGAATGGAGGTTTTAACTAAAAATAATTGGTTTTCATACTTTTATCAACCTTATCAAAATACTTTCATTGCTTTAATTGTTTAATAATAACGCTAAATCTTGTTTAGATACTTGGCACGTGTATAAAACTGCTCTGAAATTATGCAAATGTTCAAGAAACAACAGTTTTCGAAGTGTTTACCGCAAATGCGATTTTCTTTCGGTATAAAAACGCGCGTCGCTACAAAAACGAATACGAGTTTGGAAGGACAATCAATTAGTTCAGCGGTTGAAAAGCACAAAAAACAATATTTTATTTATTTATTTATTTTACGTCAAAAAAAACAGTTAAAAAAATTCGTATGACGTGCTATGAGGAAAAATGAATTGTGTGCACATTTTCAAAATTCTGTGATCCGTACACTAAGTCATATACTACTTAAATTTTGAATTTTGAAAGGGAGAAAAAAAAAACTCCCATGTAATAAAATCTATTTTCAAGGATAAATAAGCAATAAATTTTGGCTCTTATTACTTCCTGCCGCGAAAACATGGAAACGATAATTTGAATAATTGTATTTCCCACTGAATTCTAGAAGTCGTGCACAGAAAATGAAGTTACATTTATGTCCAGAAGCAAAACAAGGGCCATCTCAGCATTTGCTCAATGGATCAGGGAAACTGGACGATAAACCTGATCGAGATGGGGGTCATTGACCCGGAAGCTGTGTTACAATAGTTGTTACAGGTTGTTTATACTCATTTATACAGTCCAAATGGTAAATAATGCATTATGTATCATTGTTAAAATTAATGTTACTTTTCTTGTGATGCTCAATATAGTCTCTAATTGTATAGAAACAGTTATGCAGCAGAAACGATTTCACTTGGATTTAAACTTTTCTATTGAATTTAATCGTTTAATGTCATCTGGCAAAGTGTTGTAAAATAATGTACATGTATTGTATGTGAATTTTTTGTAATGAGCTGTTGATACTGTCACCTGATGAATATGATTTCTACGTCGAGTGTTATAGTAATAGACTTCGGCATTTTCTGAAAATATATTCCCGCCTTTAAGCAAGTCATTTTTTACAAAAACCACTGATTCGTAAATAAAAGACACGGTAATGGTAGAATTCCTAGATTAATGAAGAGAGGCTTACATGAATCACGTGGGTGGGATTTGGTTATTATTCGTACAATTCGTTTTTGTAATCTAAAAGTCTGGGAGCTATAAGATGTATTTCCCCAGAATATTATGCCATATCTCAGGCGGGAATGAACATTCGCGAAGTATACACAACGAGCAGTATGAAGGCTGACTGAATTTGCAAGAATTCTGAACGCGTAACATAATGAACTTAATTTTGTGTTCAATTCATTTAAATGGACGTTCCATTTAAGGTTTGACTGAATTGAGAGACCTAAAAATTTTGTTGCCTTAACATCAGTCAATGGTACACTGTTCATTTTCAATGGAGCACAGAATTGTTTATTTGAAATGGAAAACTGCATTAAAACCGTTTTCTTTTCGTTTACTATTAATTTGTTATTTCGGAACCAATTTGAAAATCTGATATTGTACTATTTACGGTTTCTTTATTGCAAAGGATGTTCGTATCATCCGCAAAGAGAACCGTTCTTCCGTTTCGAATCGTCGAGGGCATATCGTTTACGTAAAGTAGGAACAGAATAGGGCCTAAAATCGATCCTTGAGGAACTCCACATGCAACGGGCAAAGAGTCGGAAAGGTGCGTACGTAATGTTCCATCATTCCAGTAAGGTATTTCAACTTTCTGAGATCGTTCTTTAAGGTACGAACATAACCAATCTAGAGTAATACCACGGATTCCATATGAAAGTAATTTTGAAAGTAAAATGTCATGATCAATGATGTCAAAAGCTTTTGAGAGATCTAAAAATAATCCAATAGGTGCCTCGTTTTGATCTAATGATGAGGCGACATTTTTAAGTGGCAACGCTTCTCTGAAAAGGCCTAATAATTAATTATATTTCCACATCTCTTTATTCTGTACAGTGTAAGATGGATCACTGTAACTTGACTGAGATGATGGTTCTGATATCGATAGAGATTCTGACAGTTCCGATAGGCATTTCTCCTTTTCACACTTTTCTTAACCTTGCTATACGGATATCGATGATAAACAATCGACGCCCTTCAATGTATCTGACGTAGATGTGACGTGTGTGACATTCCTTTGTAGATGTGGATGCAAACTTTTTGCATCTGGTAACGTTAAACAAGATGAGGCGATTATTAAATACTGCGCCCTGCAATCACACGGTAAATCTGCACATGGAGATGTAGAACCAAATAACGTGTTTCCAAAATCTGCTGCCTAAATGAAAAACATGAGTGAGTGCATCATGTATTGACTACTTAACGTGTATTTTAACATCATAAATAATATTTAACTTGATTTGTAACATTGTTCGATTTTGTTTATAAACTCATTTTTACTGAAAATCTTAATTCGTTCAATGTTCAAATTACAAAAAGTTACAATATTCTACAATTTTGTTTTTCATTATTTATAATTCCTAATTAATATGAAACACAAAATCTACGAAAATTAATAAAACAAAACCTATTTTTAAGAATATAAACACCAAACTTTTACATTACTGTTTTATTTATATTCATCTGTCAGGTGCAAACTATAAGATAAATGGTTGAAATGTTCGGAAAACTGTAGAGAATTTAAATGGCTACAATTTGTATTTAGCCTTTTTTGGGATTTGCGTTAGAACATGAGATATTCTTAAATAACGATGGATTTTTTTTTAAAAAATCTATTTTTCCCTTTTATTTTGTTGATTTAAGGGTCACAATTGGACATAAACGCCTGAAAAAAAGTCTGAAAACATCTTTACCATCTACAAAAAGTAGCAATAATTACAGTCAATATTCATCGACGTAATGAGATTAATAAATTAAAACTTATATAAGAAGCTAAAATACACGTTTTTTACAATTATTCTAAGAACTCCGGGTGAATTGATTTAAATCCGGCGAAAAACTTCTTTGTTTTTACATTTCAATTACGATTTTTAACATAAAAAATGTATCCCCGGGGCGGTTTTGCATATTTTAATCCGCTACCCCCTTCGGGCTAATGACAGACAAGCTCATAAGCCATTGTTGTACGTCGAATCTCGACTGAGAGTTGCCATTCACGAAGAAATGAGAATGATCGCCTTTTTTTATATAATTTCAATAAAAGTTTTGTAATCATTTCTGAAATAAAAATTCACTAGCGTTCCGGTGCGAGAATTCTTGCATGTTAAACCCCACCCTCTTCCCTATTTTTTCATTTCTGTACTAAGTCTCTAATATATCTTTTTCTTCAAGACCGTGTTATCGTCCGTCACTTGTATATGTCTCCTTTCATCGATAACAATACAATGCACCCTTGTCAATACAAACTATTCTTATTTAACGTTATTACCCAGCAGATAGATACACCCATGTAAATCAATCACGTAGAATAACAAGTAATTAGTTTAATTTCACGTAAGTTGCAGATTCACCATGCTCTGAACAGGAGGGGTAGCATCGAGAAGCGTCAAACAAGCAAAAATGTAATAGAATGTTCAAGACCTCATGAAGAATAATACGGTGTGAGGAACATTTCTTTGAGACCTTTGGCCTCACAATTTTGGTTTTTAAGGCTCTAAACGCTTCGTTTTGGAGTTATTTAAAGATGTGGATTCACAAATCCGACCTAGTGTTGCGGGTTGCATTTGACATTAATAATTAGCTGCGCTTTTTAAAAACAAATGCTTCATATTTGTAAAGTCAAAGTGCAATTCATTACGTCTCCGTGAAATTCCCATTATTTAGAAACCTCATTTATAAAGATTGAGAGCGCGTGAGAGCCGCAAAAGGTATGTATACTACTGAAATAGTGTAGGAGGCGAATTAGTATTTTTGTTTCTGGCTGCGTCATAAGTCCCGTAAGTGTAGAGAATGTTATATCTCGAGAGGAGGGCGCTCCTTCCCCGCTAGAGCATGACTTCCGGCTCAAACCTACGCGCCCACTTCCGCCGATTCTCCTCTTTTTTCATTCAAAATTCAAGTAGTATATGACTTAGTGAAGGGATCACAGAATTTTGAAAATGTGCACACAATTCACTTCTCCCCATAGCACGTCATACGCAGTTTTAACTGTTTTTTACGTAAAATAAAATAAATAAATAAAGGAAGTAAGGGGTGAAGATAGGACAAGGCTCAGTGAAGAAAGATCACGTCCGGTCCGTGGCCCGTTTAGTAAGGTACTGCTCCGGCATTAGCCTGGTTTTGATACGAGAGATTAGGGAAAACCATCAGAGCAACCGGCTGTTAGAATGCTCTTCTAGTCAGTGGCTGAGTTCAACCTAGAAGCATAGTTGGTACCGAATTCAACCTAGAAGTACAGTTGGTTCCGAAAACCCACCACCGGTGAGTGTCAAAACGCCTGGTCAGAGACCCCGCAGTAGCAACAGTTGTCCTGAACATTCTCAGTCGGTCATATCTCAAATCAGTGATAAACAATATTCTATAGAAAATTCTGTAGTTACTCTAAAAATTCGAATTTAATGTAGCTTAAGGTTTTTTCCTTCGCAAATGTGATATTTATCTCTATTATTGGTATTCGCAACGACATTCAAGATTTCTGTTTCTGTAACACGAATATAAGCGAAAGGAATAAATGTACAGTTATTGTAAGAGGGTTGTATTCTATACCCATTTAAACATACATTATACCTAATAGTTTCCAAACGTCAATTCCTTTCCACCACTAATTTGTTCCACCTCCATTTTTTCAAAGTTTTTGTACTTCAATTTTTATTTTCTTATTTACAGATACAATGGTTTTTCTCAGATTACTTGATGACACTAATTATTTCCTTTGCCCTCTTTCTGCTCGTCGAATCACCAGTCAACCTGATTACGCAATCATTTTTCTTTAAAGGTAAGACTTTGAATAAAGAAAATGAGATCGACTAATGTATTTTATAGATTAATTACTCTCACAACAGTACTTACTGAACACCATACCACGAATTAGACTCAGACTTCATACTGTAACTGTTATAGCTCACCAAATCCAAACCTTTCATGCTACCTCTCCACAACTGAACACATACAAACTAAATTGAGAAAACATTCAGAAATAAAATTAATAAAGATATCTTTAAATTCAAAATATTATACACGCTCTGAAATAGAACAAGCTATCTCATGACTAAATACCACAAGAATTTCAGTAAGAAGAATTAACCCAGAATAAAAAAAGCACCCAATTTATATAATTTGACTGCTTTTTTTATTTCAGGGTTAGTTTTTCTTTCTTGACAAAATCATTTCCTTTGTAAATAATAAACAATTTACATGTCTCTGGAGTGTTTCTATGCTTCTACAATGCACATTTTTGCCTAGAAAGCATTTTTTCGAACCAACTTTCGAGTGCTCGTTGCGGCTGAACCATTCAGAATATCCAAGAAGTTTACTAGACAAAATATGATTAAAATTATCTTAATAGTTTTTCCAATTTTCGACATTTCCTCCCCGTATATCCTGTATAAATAGTGAATATTTATCTACTGAAGAAAAAAGGGGCCAGATTTCGACCTGTACCTGTTGAATGATCCCCTGTCAGATCTCGTCGATCATGCTTATCTTCACTCCAAACGATACCCCTTCATAGTCAACACACTAGAGCACACTATAAGTAAAGAATGCCCCCCACATAACGTACCCGATATAATCAGTAATACATCACCGCATCAGATATCATGAAAGAGATATCTTCAAAAGGTTACCTAACAAAAACGCTACCAATATAATCAACAATAGAATTCTTAAAACTTTACCACTATGTGCCATAGACAACATAAATAATATATTTAACTCAATTTCAAAACATGTTACGTCCGGATGGAATAAAGAAACTCAATTGCAGCAATGGAGACATTCAATTATTCTATCAATTCCAAAACCAAACAAAAACCACACAAATGTAGAAAGTTAGTGGCCAATAAGTTTGCTACCGACTTCATCCAATATTCTAAACAGTTTTTTTTTCTAAAAGAATACTCACAAAGTATCTCATAAAAATAGCATTAGACTTACTCATCAAGTTTGTCAAACATCAACTTAACATCCATTTTCCATCAACTTGTAAGAACCAGTGAGCATATCCACAAAGCGTTCCACAATCACCAATATATAACACCTCCCGCCGGTGACAGCGTGAGATTGGCGGCACCAGGTGGTGTTCCGTACGGTCCTAGGGAACACAGCGTAACCAAACCATGGCCCCTCCATCCAATAATTACATGGCCGACTGGCTTGTGGCGACTCGCGGGCCAAGTTCAGTAAGAACTACATGCCGAAAGTGTCGGCTCATGAGCCACTTGGGGTCAGAGTGGGGAACCGTGGGGAGTGCAATGGTAGCCGCACCTGCTCGAGATTACTCAGATTCCGCCGGTGGAGGACGAAACAACCACCTACGATATTTTTTCATCAGTCCAATCAAAGTGGAGGTTAAGTTTATCGTGTGCACAATGAGCAGGTATGATATTTAAGCGAGAAATTCCGCACTGTATTAATTATTTAAGAAAATTTGAAATTCGCCTAACACTAAATTATTAATGCATATTGTTAAATGCAAGATTTCTTCAAGAAGAAATTCAATAATTTCTTCTTAAGTTTTTCTTCAAGGATTATATAAAATCCTGTTTCAAATCATTTACTTCATGAGGATCTGGAAAATTGGTTACAATGAAGCCGCTCAACATTTCAGCATTCATCACCTTTCAAACCAAAGACATTTTTAAATTCCTATAATCCGCAGTAAATCACTAATGTTTAAAATCTTTTTTTTTCAGGTGCATTGAAGCAGATGAACAGATCTCCAATATCCAACGAATTTCTCAACCATAAGAATAAAGGAAATTAAAGAAGGTCACTTACCCTCCAAAATTGTCACCAGCGTCTTGTGGGCTTTGGTTGGTGCTTTCGTGCTCGTTCTGTATTTTCGTACAACTGCTACATCAATGGCACGCGCAACAGTGGATGGATAATGTGGAAATTAATGCACAATCTTTGGAAGGACGTTGAGAATCCACTGAGATCAGAAATCATTCTGTTCTGAAACAGTGTTAATTTCACAAGTTAATATCGATAAAGTCGATAACTTCCTAAAATAGAAGACAAAACTGGAGTCACATGCGTGGTATTATTTTTTTCTAATAAGATATTTTGTGATATTCAAATTCGATTTGTGACTAAACGACATGCGTAAAATTTATTAAGAGCACTTCAATAAGCACTAATTTTTCTTGCATGAGATTATGAGTTAGTTTATAATTAATGACTTATAATCAGGGCTCATTTATATGGAATAACATGTACCTAAATATGTACATACATATTAAAAATGTTCCAAATATGGAGTAAAATACAGACTAAATTTTTCATTCAAACATTAAATGGATAAAATAATGTACTTTAAAAATAAATAGAATAGCAAAACAAATTGTTTATACTAAATTATTTTGAAGATTGTCTTCTTAATTGTAAAATCGCATTGACTTTACATCAAATTAATGACTTTAAATTAAATTAATTTATTTAAAAAGTTTAGTCTGTCAAAGCAGAAAGAGGTGTGGTAAATAAAACGTCTTTTATGTTAGCTACAGAATAAGATTTAATCATTTCTGTACTAAAACAGACAAGGACTTAGTTCTTTTCTGACAATTATTTTCCACACAGTGGGTTACAAAGTAGTGTTTCGGACATTCAAATATGAAGTGGAGCCCTTTGGCTATTAATATTCCTTACCTGTTACTGGCTTACTACCTCGTTAGCCGATTGACTTAAAAGTACTCCGTGAAGTCACGGAAGTTAAGCAATTCGAGACACTATGTTTTCATGAAAAGGTTACCGTCTGGGAATCCCGATTACTAATGGCGCCAAACCCTTGGCCGAAGAAATAAAAACGCACCTACTGCGAGGTGACGAGATAAAAGGGCGAAAACTTAACGGAGTATTACTCCAATAAGCTAATCACCCAAGAAGGATTAGGAAACGTGTTGCGAAGACGTAACAAATTTTAAAAAAGTAGAAGCACATCACACCAAATACATACCTTGTTTGTTAATGGAGCGTTAGGAGGAGAAATAAAGCATGTTTATTATTGACCAAGAAGAGCAAACATACACATCACAGTTTTCTTTCCTTCCTGGGGCTTTTTCCACCTTCAGGGGATGTCGATTTCGACTATCCACGCCTAGATACTATCTTCCTTATAAGGCAAATATTAACCTTTACATTAGAGGGCTCCTCGGTTTATCGTCAGCAGACTCACAAGACAACATTCACACACACGAATGACAAGGGAAACACAGCCATGCCCACGGCACGACTCGAACCCGCGACCCTTCAGGCCGATGCACTCTAGCCACCTCGGCAAACACACAAACACCAGGCTTTTGAATAAACGATAGTAATTCTTACAAAATTACTCACAAAAAAAGAGAATATAACATAATTGAGAATTTTGTTGGGGGCATTGTTATCCTACATTAAACAGTAAGATAATCGTAATAAAGTTTACTTAATTAAGACCTACCACAGAAACGTGGACCTGAAAAACCAAGAGAAGTAAAGTGTGTTGCCTGCAAAGGATAAAGTCTAAAAGAAGCCTCTGAGCTAAATATCAATCGCCTACTTCGTCGCCCAATTGATTCATTCTTTCTCCGCTAGATGGTGAAAGCAGCGTAGCGAAATTTGTGTGGTCAGACGGAAGAGCAGGCATGATGGCCAGAGTCTCGCCATGTAGAATAATCCATCATTAAAGTGAATTGAAATACATAATAAACAATCTATAACGACAACAAAGCCTAAAACATGTATAACCTAAGAATACAGTTTTCTTTAAATAATTTCTGATTTAATGTTTATTTTATACACTGTGTGAGTCACGTAAGTTTAGCACCTCCTGAAATGATTGAAGTTACTGCAATGCATTTCTCACGGAAGCGCGTGAGGTAATGGGGCAAGTTTATACATGTATACATTTCCATTTTATCACTTGTAGTTTACAAGGTTCTGAGGTAACTTTTTTAATGGAGCTAAACATATTTTTAGTCTACAATGAACGTAAACCGACGAATCCAATGATATACAAAGTGTCATATCTTAGATACGCATTTTTTGAGTAATTTTGATTTTTAACGACTCATGTTTAACGAGTTATCTGAGCGCGCGTTAAAGAGCTGCGTGACCATGAGAGGCTGACTGTTACATTCAAAATATCCGTTAAACATGAGTCGAAAAAATATCAAAATTACTCAAAAAATCTTATCTAACATATGACAATATGTATATCATTGGATTCGACATTTTATGCTTGTCATGATAGACTGAAAAAATCAGTATAGTTGCATTTGAAGAGCACATATTATCCTCAATATCTTGTAGAATAGAAGTTACAAAATGGAAACAAACACATGCAGTAATTAACTCCATTCCGTCACACACTTCCGTGAAAACTGCATTGCAATAACTTAAACAAAATTATAGGAAGCGCTATGTGTATACATTGAAACAGCACAGAGCTTTAAGCTACAGTGTAGTTGATTTTATTTTTTTTAAAAGGCCGTTCAGCAGGGGAAAAAGAAATTATTTTCCAATTGAAGCCTTCGCCATGCAAAACGCCGAAAAGCACCGCTGTGAGGAATTCAGCATGAACAAGGACAACTGCGCGTTGCCAGGCTGCTATTCTCGGCAGGTACTCGGCCGAGCCCTTTTGTGTGAGTGACCAGATGCGGGGATGGTCGTGACATCATGAGATAGACAAGCCACGGCTCATTTCAGGAAGGCACCGCCCGAGGGCGCCAGAAATCGGGTAGGGCCAAAGTCACGGCGTCTTCCATCGGGGACGTGATTGGCAGGGGTGCCACCGCGTTATGTGCATGGGGGAGGGCCCGCGGAACCCTTCAATACCGGAGACCGCAGTTCTCCAGTCTTCTCATAAGACGTTTGCAAGCAAGCGTTTTTAACTTTTCGTCAGGCTTCTGGTATTTTGAAATTTTCGTCAAGCTTCTTGCCATTTGAAAATGTTCATCGAACTTCTTGCATTAAGAAATTTCCATCGAGCTCCTTGTCAGAAGTTTGACCGAATCGATTCGTCTAAAAGTTTGAGCGTCGGCCGCGGTGTTGCTGGGAGCGTTGAGGACACGCGGCGTCTCCTCGCGTGCACGCGCCACCTCGCCGCCAGAGAGCACTAGAGGGGCCGCTGCGCCCACGCGAGCCTGCGGACGCGGACGCGCCTGCGCGGAGGTTCAAGCGCCCCCCCGGCTCCACGGCATCACCCACATCAACGATGCGGGGAGATCGACACGAGGGTGGAACAATTGAATCGGTTATTTCAGGAACCCGTCAAACGCCAAATTTCTCATATCGAAGAAAGTCCCAATTTTTCAGATTTCAAAATATTTTTTAATATTAAAGCAGTTAATAAATGCATATTTTCCAGGTCAATATGGAATGAGCGATGTGTCTATTCTCGTGGAACAATATTCCACCGCTAAAGCGCATTTTAAATTTTGGCGTTTGACGGATTTCTGAAATAAACGATTCAATGTTTGTGAGCAGTGAGAGAGATCATTTATGCATCGAAAAGGGGATTTAAATGACAATTAGTTAGTCACAAACGTCTATTAAATTGATGTCAATCCATGCAATATCATAATTTGTTTGTAGTTTTTTTTTCAGACCTAAACATATCGATTTTTATTTGTTTTACACCTGTTGATGCGTGTAAATATCACGCGAAACGTCAACTTTATATGGACAATAATAACTTTTTTCAAACACTTTTTTTTATTGTCGGAAAAGGAAATGTATGCTTGTGTTAAATTATGAATATTGATGTGACTATCACATATATTTAACTTTTTATGGTAAGTATTGAGAAATGCCCCCTGGCCCGACGGCGAAGGGGGGAGGCGGCGAGAAGCCAGCGCCGCGTGAGCGAGCGGAGTGGGCGCTGGCAGCTGGCGCCGGAGCCCAAGCGGCAGCGCAGGGCGGACGCCTCCCAGAGGAGCACCGCAAGGTACGCACGGCGAGCCGCTCAGCTCCTTCACAGCGCCGACTTATTTCACCAAATACACGGGCGGCTGCAGACTTAAACTGCTGCTTATACGGGACGGAGAACGCTCATCAACGGTAGCTACGTTCGGTATATTTCCTCACCCCACGAATACAATAGTTATATTACATTTTATATGAGCAGGAATACACAAATAATATTAATATCCAGAATTTGCATTAACAAATTTTTACTTTCTAATTTATGTGTGTATATACGGTGTAAAAGGTAGAATAAGATTAAATTATGAAATACTCCGGAAAATCGATATCGATATTTTAACGTATATACACTTTTTGGGTATCCTAATATCGAAAAAGTGATTTAACATGTCTGTATTCTCGAAAAATGGCAAACGTTTCAAATTTTTCAGAGACTCTCATATAACATTATTAAAGATATCCATTTTCGTCGCAAAGTTAACTGTTCTCCGAAATCAGAACTTTCACTAATGTCAAGTTAGGATGCCCGCTGGTCACTTGAATCTGTTTAACCTATTTTCACTGATTCCCCTAATTCTTAGAATGAGATATCGCTATTTTAACCCATTACTAGTACTAGAGAAAATCCGAGTGCGCTATTAAGTGTAATTAGTGGTGCAACAATAACACGTACTTTCATCCATTAGCAACAATTACATGAAACTGTAAAACCGCAACTAATGTTCATATTAACCCATCTCAGCCAACCATCTGATAGAGCCAAAAACATATATTCGTTGCATTCTAATTTTCGAAAATGGCAAAAATTATTTTTTCGGCATCTTCTATCAACGACAATAATGAAGATAGAATTTTTTTCTTTAAATATGCCCATTAAAAATCATCTAATAATGTCCCGTTCAAGTTTTCGAAAATATAGGTATTTTTGCGTAATTTTGCATTAAAATAGGCTATTTTGAAACATTTTTGCAAAAAAACTCAATTTTTTTCTTTATTTTTTTTTCCTTACATGTAGGTAAACAGTAGGGAAATGAATGGCAGGGAAAACGGTGCTGGTCACATTTTCGTCATCCTGTATTTTCGAAAACTGAAAAACAAACAATCAACATTCCAATAGTACTACAATGGAGGAGAGTACTACTAAAGAGTTTCTTGTTAAATTATATATTGTAAAAAAATATCTCTTTAAAAAGGTCATGTATACTTTTTTAAATAAAACTAGTAGTTAAGCATGATTTGGCAATTTTTCGAAATTGCAAATTCGAATTCCCTTCGTTTTTCCTAGAATCCTTTCGAAGGAGTAATTTAAAATTCGTTAATTTGTAATTAATAATTTAATTAGTGAATTACTAATAAAATTAGGTATATATCAGGATTTAACATAATATTTGTTAAATAATATAATATACACGGCATTGGCTAACATTGCAAACGTTTCAACATGCATTTTGAAATTCTCGTAATAACATACTCATTGTTTGTTGGGATAGGTATAGGATAAGAAGGTTTTATTTACTTAACGTTAATTTTACAATGTCTCTACATTCAATAAAATGGTTCTTTCAACTAGTACGTAAGATGAACACTTTATGAGGATCCATAGGGCGATATATTGAATGGTCCTTATTGCTAGGTGTTTAATTTATATGGGAAATTATCCTTGACTGTATATATAATGTACATTAACAGTAAACCCTCATTAACACGAATTCCAAGGGATCGAAATAATCGGAGTTTGTGATAGAAAAAATTTCGATGCAAGAACAACTTGGTCACAAATAAACCCGTTTTTAAAATAAGTTTAGGAGTGCCACAAACTCCATAAACCCCCATTTTTCGACATGTTTTCGCTACATTTTTAAAATAAACGAATAATATTATTTAATGTTATTTTTATGAACGGACTTTGGGCTGAGTTGGTGTTCACGTTACCCCGCAACAATTTTATGATTATCAAACATTGCGTATTTGTCTCAAACGGTGTGCCACATTAATCCGAATGTGGCCAATTTTACGTTAAAACCATAAAAATAGACACTATTCAACTGATCATAGCTCCATCAATTTTTAACCAAAATACTTTTAATTTAGATAAGATTAAAGCTTAAAATCTATATTTTTAGAACTTTGCCTTGCACAATTTAACTCATTCACTGCAGTCGGCCAAAATTGCACTGCGCGCCATCACTGATTTCTACTCACATTTGCGCCGCACCGCTGACAGATTTCAATATTCTCTTTTAGGCTGCATTGAACGTATTTGTAGACACATCCAACGGGTTTTGATGTTACTAGACTTGAAAAAACACTACATGGCATTTGGAGACCCATGAGCTACTTTTTCCTCTTCGTTTCGATGCTAAAAAAACGCTAAAAAATAGAAAACTACCAATATTTTCGAAAAAATTTTCATGAGCTTATTTCAAGATGTATACTTAAACAACAGAATTCATTTTAAAAATAGATCTCTGCCTAGAGTATTGTGATTGTAGGAAAACGTTCAAAAAGTTGTAAATTCTTGTAATTTTCGAAAAATCACACATTTTTTTCTTTTCACGTATACGTATGTAGTCGTCTATGCGAAGTAATGTACTTAAAATAGAGAAAGTTATGTAATATAAATCGATTTCGAAATTTCAATGCAAATATACGGTTTGAGCATCTGGATTTATTCCCTTTATTACCACAGCCCGGCAATCAGATTTTTTCTGTCGAAAATTCGCAGTTTTTCGCGCAGCTTTACATAACTTCCTCTTCTTAAGAAGTTCCTTCTTAAGCGCGAGAAAGTAAAAATCACGACGGAAAACACAAAGATTTACATTTCCTTCTATATCCATGAAAATAACAGAGGTGAAATTCTAGAACTCGAGATACATTTTAGACAGTATGTGAGGTACCGCATTTAATAATTTTCAAAACAATCTATCAGGTTCCATAAACTAGTTTTTTGAACCTCAGAAACATACGACAACTGTGAAAGAAAACTTTTCATGCGTTCCAGTACTAAATAATTATTTCAATTTCAATAAAAATAAAATTTTTATACTTGGTTTCGCAGCTATTTCAATCAAATTATTTTACCCCAACTGAGTTCCAGAATCTCTAACGATATAATTTTAAAAGCAAAAATAGAT